>BLFK01000786.1:717474-719242 GCA_014634185.1 Astreopora myriophthalma | reverse complement strand
TAGAGAAAGGTGTCAAGAAGACATAGCGATATTAATCGCGTTCTCCCGCTCAAATCCGACCGGAAACGAACTTGATTAGTGAACCTCTGTACTTTGAGAAATAGCGCGCTATATTTGGAAAACAATAATTCTTTTTATGTTAATGAATATACCATCGTAATCTACAATTATAAAGCTTTCAGAAAATATATACTTTTGTAGGGTTTGCGTAAAACGTCCCACCGTAAAGCGGCGCCGAAGTATGATGGTCATTTGGGGTACACTGATACCTTAATCCAGGCATTCGACCCTAAAAATAGTCGCGTTAACAATTTGGTTTCAACTGCATTTGCAGCATGCGCGACAGCTCCTCAGCAGCAGGCGCCACGTGATCATCATCATCGCTCATTGGCTGGTTCATGCTTATGGCATATTGGCAGTTACGCTAGTGCGGAACCCCGCTGTACATGGACCGCTTTTCACCTTAGTCTTGGCTCCAGTCCTTTTCTATTTGGCGACGCACTCGTTTACTGAGCCAAACAAGTTCAAGACTTAAGCAGCGTGACTGGTTTGACTGGTTTTGACCCTTCACTGTACTACTGCAGTCACCGAGAAACAACTGACTTGTAAAGTATTGAATGAAATGTTTAGTTGAAAGAAAAATAGTTCCGCCAGTAGATGGGCACACCCTCGTCGTGATAAGAACCTGTGAAACTCATGGAGAACGTAAAACAAAGAAGACAAGAGCTAAAACAAAAGAGTGAAGAACACAATAGCTAACGAAACAAAGAAACGCTTTTCGGGTTATTACACAGACGTAAACGCAGTTGATGATGCCTGACAGAGCTCCGAGGCCCTCTTAAAAATAATGACTGAGCGCTTAGCTCGAGGTCATAATTTTTAAGATGGCCGGGTAGCGAGGCTGATTATCCGACTTAATGCACCTTTTCATTGTTATGTCAAAGAAAGCACCCAGCTGGAACAGGAGGTCATTACTGTGCTGACTGGGTAGAACAGGAAGCCATTATCAAAAATAATGACCTGTTCATAACAATGGAAACATGCATTAAATGAATTCAAAACTCGCACATAACAAGCAACGTTTTCGTAATATATCAATTCAAACACGAAAAAGAGTGTTCCATCAGATGTCCAAACACCGAGAAGCGAGTTGAAAAACAAGGCCGAGCTTTTTTAACCGAATTCGAGGTGTTTGGACAGAGGATGAAACACTCTTTTGAGTGTTTGATATTAGTTCTCAAAGGAATCGGCATTTTAAGAGAAATTTGAGTTTAAAGTTTCCGACATTTTACGGTAACTTCACCGTTCAAACGTGGAACTTCACATGTGCCGAATATATTGCAAATTATCGAGAACAATAGATTTTTCTCATTTGCATTAGATTCATCACGTGAAGTTCCACGTTTGAACCGGGCACCCAGACAGTGATTTCTTTTGTTTTGGGCTTACGAATTATTAATGAGTTTGAGAATAAGTATTGCTCGACGTAATGGAGGAACTTTATTGTTAGTCCAAAAGACAAGACGGATTGCTAGAAACTTGTTTCTTCTATCACGAGGGAGTGATAAAAATGTAATAATGTATGAAAACTTCACTATGTTAAAATAAAGAAACTAGTTTTAACAAGCTGTTGTAGACTTGTTATATACTACGAGCCTAGTTAAGCGTGACGCAAAGAAAACCTGGCGCGCAAAAAATATCTGCTCAAAATCTGGAAGGAGTTTCAAATGGCAACACGTTTTAAGTACAGGTGACAAGTAATTGGGAA
>BLFK01000786.1:702474-712474 GCA_014634185.1 Astreopora myriophthalma | reverse complement strand
TTTGCATTAGATAATCTTGTATTCTTACTTAAGATCTAATTTAATATCTCACGTATGTTCATCTTTCTCATTTTGTGGCAAAATCAGTTTTGGTCGGTCGCTTTTGAACCGATGTATCGCTTGAACTGAGAGTCTTTCGTAAAAAGATAAATTTCCATGAATTTGTGCCGGATAGTGACACTTTTCTAGGTGCGCAAAGTTGAAAATGCTTTGTTGATAAAATTACGTTCAATAGAAAGGAATCCCTTGACAATTTATGTAGGATTATCGGTATATACTGGTGTAGTGCGCGACCAGTACTAAAATTCAGCCCTGCGATTCGCGATACTGAATAAGGCTAACAAGTGTCAGGGGTTGACTTAAAGGCCGGATAAATTAGATCCGGTCTCTTTAGGCTTTCTTCATGACACTGGCACTTGAAATCATTTAGTACTAAAGGATGTGCTTCAGTCAAACCCTATGGCGAAATTTGATAATTAGCTATAATTAGCTACTTCCCATGATTTTGTTAAATTATCCGTGATGGGCGACGGACGAATGTCTCCGCGATTTGAGAAAGCCTCGACTCATTTTAGCGGAAATGGAAAACGGCAGTTAGTTTGTCCAGCGTGGGTGCTAATAGCGCCCTTAAATTCCGTTCAATATCATGTTTCGTGACAATTTCTCGGAATCGTATAAGTGACCACTGGCGTAGAACCGTTCAACTGGTAAAGTCAGTGTAAAATTAAATTTTACGTTTTGCAACTGAGTTGCAATATTCAGTTCTGAGTTTCGTTGCGTAAGTCATTCCGGCCATTAATTATCCGGTCAATCATGTTCAGTATTAAATTAGCTTTCATTACGAAACTTTGCTATAACGCGGCAAAGAAGGCAAACCAGTTAAAGTGTGTTCAGAAGAGCTTACCGATGCGTCATATACCACTTCAGGGAAATATCCAAGTTCATCGCTGCAAAAACCTATCCAACGAGCTGGGTGCATCAGTCATTCCAAAGTTCATTAGAAAATTACTGTTAACAACTGCTCTGGATGCATTCATTTGTTAATTTTAATTGCGGGTTGTTTTGTCAGCGCCTCTTCATTCTATGATGAGCAAAAAGTAAAGTAACACATTAAACACACAAAGAAGGAAGATATATAACCTGACCAGCCCATAGTTTGCGCAAATGTTGATCTCGATGAGCCTGATAGTGAACACAGTGCGTTGTCTTCTTTTCGAGTATCTCAAACTGAAATTGATTGCAACGAGTATGTTGAACCTCCCTTCGGCATGCTCAATAAAAAACAACTGTCACTTATTAACCGCCATCAAAGCAGTGCTACTCGAAAATGGTAAAGCTTCGTTCTGCGAAGAATTCCGCAGTAATCTTCAAAAGGATTCAGAACAAGAGGTGTTGATATTGCATCTATTCAGTTTCATTTCATGTACAAAAAATATCCGAACTTGTTTTCTTATTAAGACTTCCTGTTATTTTAATATGCCCAATTGACTGTGGAATTGCAAACTTGTTTGAACACCATGTTCAAATATTCCACATGAAACAGAGTATAAATGGTTCAGAGTGTTTGTGACCTGATGTTACGTTGTGAACAGTATTTGTCTTTAAATTAGCATTTTTATGTATCACTGCTAAACTTAGCTACTGTTCTCCAAATATTAATTAATAAACTTTATATGTTGTAAAAATTAAAGGAAAAAAAAACGTTAAAATGACTACACAGTTAATGTGTCCCAAAGTTGAGCATTGTCGAAGGATTTTTGTTGCACGTTGTTTGCATGTGTGGCACACATTTAATTTTCATCCCCTAATGACGATCCAATTGATCAAATGAAACAATTATTGCTCTTGAGTGGAATAAACAGATTTACAGCACTGAGCCATCTCCGGTCGTAAACGTAACTGCAACTTCGCCAACACGCATGTGCTCCCCTTGTATGGGAAAACGTTCACAAAATGACGAGGACACGCGACACTATTTCGTCGTAAGATAGACTGTTCTTGTGTTTAAATCATATCTTAAAATAAACCTATCGTCAACGCCTACAAGTGGATGAAAGCAAGCGGAAAAATGCAGCCAATCCAAACTGGCGGGATTCCCCGAATAACTGTTAATTTGTAATTATTTATTGCGTGAATTCAGCAGTTGTCACACGTTGTTAGTTAATTCGCGTTCTGTTATTTTAAGTGCAGAAAACTTCCTTATTGAATTGGCCGTTGTGTCTCTTACCTGACGTAACAGGCCTGAGAAAGGAAAATGGGACCAATCTGGAAAGTATATAAAGCTGCTGACAACAGAAATTTCCAGCCGTCAAATAAGAGCAGCTTATTCACGTGGGCATCTTAACTGTAAATCTATAGCAGAGACGCTGCTTTAAAAGATGGAAATTTCAAAGTCTCAAGTAAGTATTCTTTTCGCATTGACCATTCATTTTTATTACACTTAAGTCAGTACATTAGTTTAAAAATAATACACGTCAGCAAATCAAATCCTTCACCTCGCAAGAAGTTTGGCCACCGTTTTATTCTAAAATTTGTAGTTGTAAAGACTAAATTAAACATTTAGGAATAGATCTTGTCATTTTAACACTTTCCCTCCAAGATCACGTATATGACCAGTTTATCAATTAAATGATAATTTTTATGCTTGACCGAGATCATAGTGTGCATCCTAGGCAAATAGTCAATGGAGTGTGAATTACTTGAGAAGACCGCAGACTTGTTCTGGTCAACTCATTACCTGTTAACAACTTCCCATTATTTATACGCCATTATTTTTAATCGGGATGATCACCTTGTAAAAAAGGCATAATCGTGTTGCTTTTGAAACCAGTGAGGAAGAAAGAACTCGCGAAACCTCTGGTTTATATATGATTTTGAACAATGGCACATCTTCAACTTCTTACGATTCAATCCGCTTCACACTTCCAATTTTTGAACACAAATGCCATGTATTTCTTTTAGCCAAACTCGATATATTTGGAAACTGTTCCGAATCGTAATTTTCAGTTACTTATATGAGTCAGCAGAATTTTTCCAGCGGTGCTATTAACACTTTTTTTTTTCACTTTGTAGATACTGTGGAAAGTCGTAGTTATGTTTCACGTGATTTTGATGTGCCAATCAGCGCCTTGTGGTCGAACGCTGGTAACTTCTCGAAAAGTGGTGGAAAAAATTTCAGAACATGGCTGGATGATAGTGAAGGAGAGTTCCCCGGACGAATCTCAGATGCAGCAAACACCGAATGGTCAAATACGAAATGTGGGACGGCAGAGCAGACCACCTCACTGTAACTGGACCAACGAGATAGACGACAACTTGCATCGCATTCCAAGACGTTTTTCCAAAGCGACGTGTAAAGGCTGTGCTTGGTATTGCAAGCCGATATATTATCAACTCAGTGTGTTAGTGAGAGATTGCGCGAGTGATTTGAGAACGCACAAACATGAAATAAACGTTTGGAAATGGGCGACTGTTTCTCTCCCTGTAGCGTTTGTGCACACTACGGCTTGATTCCAGCGATGAGTTGAAGAGGAAAAAGAAGAACTGACCATCTCACAACGTGACGAAACCCAAGAGACGGTGCAGTGCGGTGTGCTTCATCAGAGTGACGGAAGAAAATTATAAAAATGGAAGCGTTTTATGAAGCAATATTAACAGAATTTTTAGTTTCCAATGACTACCGTGTTGAATTGTTATTTATTTGTACTCAATGTAATAGTTTAGTCCTCTTTCTTCTCTGTCACGGTTACTTAATTTACTATTTATTTGCTCTTAGTGAAATTGTTAAATTTTTATTTTATCCCATCCGAGAGGATAAATAATACTGAACCGACACAGATCCGAGGGTAAGTAAGGTCGATGGTGCTAGTCATTTAAATACTAAAAATTCTTTTATATTTCATATCTAAATTAGGTAGAACCATTTAACACTGCATTACAGTTGAGTTTTCGGTGAAAAACAGAGTATTCTTATTTTAGTCAACTGGACGAAGCTCCTGACTTAGCCGTTTAAAGATTTTCAAATGGTGAGAACTTCTGTGCCAGGCAGGTTAGAAAAATCAACTCAAAGAGTTTAAAAATAAGTTGTCTCCAAACGGAAACATATTTTTAGTATCATTACACAAGTAATTCTGATAATGTTTTTCATGCAGTAGGTAGGAATTTTAATAAATAATTCATTGTCATGTTGAAATAGTGCTTTTACTGGTATTAGTTTTAATTTGTCGCGTTTTACGCGAAAGAGACGGCCTTCAATACACTTAGTATCAAGAAACAAAGTGGAATCACTGAAAATTTCAATGCACACTTAGTTGAGAGCGTTTCCGATTACTATGATGGGACACCGATAGCTTCCAATCTTCACAGCAAACAGCAGTTTTCGGTTATGTTTTCAAAGCAACGCCTATAAAACCCTGCTTGTATCATTTATAAGAAATCCACAAATTCCGGCCTTCTTTGGGTATTTCTGAAGCGTTAATTAACCAGATTTGGCGTGAGAATCAAACTGCGGTGTAGTGCTTTTTGAATTGTTTCATCATAAACGTGTACCGATCAAGTTTCGAGAACTTAAAACCCGGAAGTTGAGCGTTATTTTGGTTTTTCGTTTATTTTCGTTTTACTTCTGCCAATTCTTCATCAATTTACGGCGAGACTCTCATCAGTGGTGCTCTTGATTTACAAGAAACCAGAAAGCGGCTTTCGGTTTCAGTTTTCACTTTAATTTTCTTTCACACTTCACACTCTTTATTTCACGCTTCACAACGTAGGATGCTAGGTTGTACGGAATAGGCCATCTGCACCATGGCGTCATTTTACTACCAAGACCAGGATGCTTTGTAAAAATGCTTTCTTAGGCAGATTTCTTTACTCTTCAGGGAACGAGATAACTGGTAAAATTTGCCTGACAATAGAAGCTACTCAATACATTCTAGCCTTGGAAGTAAATTACACCATCATGGAAACGGCTGATTGACTGAAAGTAAATTTTGCACCCATGACTGTGTCGAGAGTTTTTCCCAGCGCCATGTTGCCCTAGGGGAGAAATTGCGGCCGACTGGTACTAGTGGTCGTCCGGCTGTTAACGCAAGGAATGTTCGCTTGCTTCCATGCCAGCAGAGGCCTCTTTTCTTTTGTGTGCAATGGGCTGACGACAATGGGAAAAGCGTAGAAACTGACAACGAGTATGCTCCGCGGTTACTTAGTGACCGAGCTACACGTGACATTTCACGTGATGCGGACTAACTAAATGACAGCGGAATTACTGTAAAGGAAATCCGGGAGACACAGCGGGCTCAAGTCACGTCCAGCAAACATATCAAGAGGGAACAGGGTATAGGTAGGTGGTGTATGGGGACTGCGCTGTCCGAGATCGTGGGCAGCGGTTGGATCATAGCGAGTTTCGACGCAAGGCAGAGGTCGCTTTTCCCGTTCTCGTCAGCCTAGCGAACGCAAAAGAAAAGAGGCCTCTTAATTTTAGCAGGAAAATTTCCTGCCATCGAATGACTTAAATTGGAAACGATTTTGAGTGAGTGAAATTGGAAAAGATTGGATCCCGTTTAACTGGGCGACATTTTTACAAAGACTGATATTATAGCTTTAAGCTTGGTATGCGTGTGTACCGGACTCTGGCTCGGTAACATTTCCGGTCACTGGTCCGTTTAAGGGCCCGCGTTCTTATAACAGGAACAAACTCATAGCGGAAACAGTCTCAGAAGCCGTTGTGGAAAGTAGAATCGAGTTCTAGATATTCCTTGCAACTTGTCCAGGTCGCAAAACGATTGTACCTGTACATTTCAGGGAAGTAGCAGGCCATTTTTGACTTGTAAGCCTGTTCCATACCTCGTAAGTGTAATGCGGCCGGGGAAGGTAGGGGAAGTCAAGTAGGCCTACGATTTGTTCAAATATAATGAGAAAAATTTGTAAGCCCGGGCTTACTGGCTTAAAGGGAGCTATGCCCCTGCATTTTGCATGGAATCTAAAGCGGGTACGTTGCATTGTCCCTTCAGGGGCGGCGGATTCAGGTTTTACAGGAATGGGTTGGGTCACAATCCAGTGTCCGGAATGACTGAAAATAGCGGGAAATCGCATTTTAGAGAGGAAAAACTCTAAAAATATATCGCGGAAGCATGCCTACGGATCCCCAAACGGGGGAGTGCCTTTGGCGCTCGAAGTCTTGGAAATTGGTAAGTCAGGCGCCCATAAGTTAAGTTTTTATTTTCCTGGATCCACGCCTTTCTTTCTCTAAGTTATCGTATAAAACGGATTGTACTTTTTGCTTCTTGGGCTTGTAATGTAGAGTCGTTTCTAATGTTATTCTGTGAGTTGAAGCCGTGTGGTGTAAATGCCGATAGCCAACCCAAGAAGTGAAGAGTTCATGCTAGAAATCCTAAGAATCAAGGTTAGATTGCCAAAAGAGGAAAAATTGTCGTAGAAATTATGATCATTTAAATCTAAACGGAATGAACTCACTGCGGATTATCTGACACACTGATGACTCTGAGCGAAGTTCATTTTGCAAGGAAGTAAATATTCTCGGCAATATACGTATTAAAAAAAACAATCAATAATAAGCAAATGCGGATTTCCCTTTTATACATCTACGTTACTAGCCAAGTCAAAGTCCATTATGATGGGTTATCTGAGCTGCGACGAACCCCCAGAAAACCACAGCGACTCAGACAATATTTGTGTTCGATTTACCATATGAGAATATTAGGATCGTATATAAAGCAAAATATTCATTTGGGAAGCATGTTTTAACATGCTTGGGAAGCATGTTAAAACATGCTTCCCAAATGAATGTTTTCATGGTGCTTCCAATACCTAAATATATGTTTTAATGCTTTAAAATATATATTTGTTCAAAATAAAAGTGAACTTACCTTACCTCAGTTGTTGTATATATATCCTGATATATCTATATTTTGAGCTGGGAGTTTACGTGAGTGTGTGGAGGAAAGCTTCTCAGAATCGCTCCAGCGCCGAGCCGATTTTCACTCCGAAATTCGCATCGCCTCGCTTCTAATATAAACCGAGCGCCAAGTAAGCCTAAGTTGTCGTGGATTCTTCTCGTACCATTCATTCGAAAACTCGTTCAAAACACCAAGTGCTAGCCGCCAAATATAACACATATGAAGTTCGAATGATCGGAGGGAAATCCTCAAACGTAAGGCCTAGCCTACTGCTGCTCCATTCTGATTGGTAACGGGGCACATGTTTAAGTTGAGTGAATCGAATAAACTTTGGGATAAGCACCAATATGACGAGTTCTACGTGCTTTATTGAATTGAAGGAGGAAAGGAGTAAAGGTGGCCGGAGTATGAGTTATGGAGGGGCTAAAATTCGATCGTATCCCTCCCAGTCAGCAAAAAATAGTTTTCAAGTAAAGAGGCAACGGTAGGGATGCGGTCATATGGGATATTTCGAAATGAGAATGTAGTCTGAAACTCTCTCTCGTAGTTTACTTTATTCCGCTTCGGGCAGCAAAATAGCTGGAATTCAAAAAGTATTAATGCTTACTCGCCATATCCCACGTGTCTTAAATCAGTTTCAGGGTTACTCTTTAACTTTGTTGGAGTCAGATATAACAAGGAAGTCATACTCTCTTATATTCTCGTTGGGAATTTACCGCTGGTACATTTGCATATATGGCCTTAAGTTTGTGTTGTGTACTCCATTGATTTCTGCATGTCATGCATAGCAAGGAATATGGGAAGTCATAATCGACGTAACTTTTAAAACGACGTTAATTCATTGAATCTGATGTCATTGCATTATCCTCATGCTCGACGAAATATGGCAAAACGGAACGTAAAACGCAGAAAATTGTTCTGTACTTTCGAAATTAAACTTAGCTCAGTGAAATTTTTCCGTGGTGTGGTATATGTGACATTTTTAGAGCCAATGTGCAATATTGCGTGACGACGACTCGCGACATTGCGTTCCATCTTCAAACAAACACTGAAACAGAGCTTAAAGCGATCCAGCGAAGTAATTTGTTGTCTATGTTGCATTAAAATGATGACCCTACCAATGAGCCAGGCAATGCGAGGAAAATACTAGCTACAAAACATTCTTTTAGACATCTTTAATAATCGGGGTCTAATAAGAAAATAACAACTGACACGGAAGCGGAATCCGTGCAGCTTGCTACCGGCAAGTTTCAATCACGCCTTCTCATTTTAGAGTTTTTGTCTCATGGGAAACTCCCTAAAGGGACACGCCCTTATCTTTATCTATATAGTCGAAGGTCTTCACTCACTCGTTAATTAATCATCAAGTTAGTTACTAAGAGACACTCAAGCTTAATAGTGAGGACCTACAGCTTCCTGAGGTACGCTGTGAGCCGGCAACTGCACACTGGCATGAAGTTACTTACGGTGAGTTCATAAATTTGCTTGGTGTAACACTTATCCGATTTATGGCATTCACAAGTTGTACAAAATGTAGCAATGGCTGTTTAGTTACTAGTATAAATTAAAGATCATGGGCTCAAGACGGATTGTGCGTATAGACGAACTATCTTGGGAAGAGCGAAAACACTAACACGAAAAAGGAAAAATAATGGACTCAAATATACCGGCAGATGTCATCTCATATTTGAGGTAGAATGTCGATTTGACAACTTTTGAGTAAAACTGAGATATCTGCTGACAAGACGATTCTGCTCAGCTACGGAACTGACAACAAACTAACGTCAATGGTGAACGTTTCATAAAAATAGTCAATTAAGTCGATTAAAACTTAGAGAAACAGAAAACAGCGACAGGTTTAGTGGGGTTTTATTTCATAATTACGTAATATCTGCTCCAGGTCGAGTAGAAATTGGTTTCTTTGGAATGCCAACTTGACCGAAGTATACAAGTGATTCAGTTGTTGATTGAAAAAAGAAAAGCCACGTCATATTAACTAATGATGAGAAAATGTCGAGTCAGAATCACCCTCATATATTTTTCTTGTAGATTCATATCTGGCTTATCTCTGTTGTCGTAACTGTCTTGGCATCTCCCCTTCGACATCAATGTAACAAGCATGTCCAGCCACAAAAGGCTCTGACACATATAGCGCAAAACTTTTTGACGGTGGACAACGCTTTAGTAGGGAAAGAAGCCACCATTGAAGAAGTTCTTCGATGGAGGCCACGAAAACGTCGTGATGTAACCTCTACGTCTGCTATCCAGGGATCTTCGACATGTCCGTGGAAATGGAAGCTTAGCAAATCCCGACCCAACCAGGTCCCACCCAAGCTCTTACGGGCTGTTTGTCCAGGATGTGAGCATTTTTGCCACCCCGTAAGGTACGAGATCAGAGTTCTAGTTAAAGATGGCTGTGATCCTGTAAGTGGAATGAGTGTCTGGAGATGGAAGCCTCGGGAAATAACCATCGCCTATGTCATGAGACCATGAAATAGTCGGTCTCTCCTGGACCTCAATGGAACTAGTTCCCATCACGGCATCCGCCGCTCCGCAGAGCGTCACGGTGTGTGACTGAGTCGTGGAAAAGACCTCCGTCGAAGACCTTGACAAACTGTAACCTTGGCCGAAAGACCAGTGGGTTACGTTTGGTCGGTACCATGTGTGATCAAACGCTGAATTGTCATTCGTCCGACTACCATTCCTGTGTCAGTTATTTTGAGTTAATCGCTTCGAATCGCTCACAATTTATAAAATCACACGGCCGCTTAATTCAACTCCATGCAGCAAATTGATGAACGAGACGCACTTTTTATGGAACAATATGCACTGACACTTCTCGCAGGCTAGTATGAAACTTTGAAACTTACCCATATTTTTGGTGCCATGTTTTGGGTGTCATACTTTTAGAGGAAATTGTCATCATTGCGGGCGCAGAAATTTGTTTTCACCCTATGTTATCTAATGCTGACCTTTTCAGCAAAGTAGACCCTTTGACAGTTGTGGCAGAGTTACCTGGCCTACGAATAGAAATGAGGCTCCCGGTGACTTTGTTTTGACACAAACCTCTTTGCTTTTCTTATGTAAAT
>BLFK01000786.1:684974-697474 GCA_014634185.1 Astreopora myriophthalma | reverse complement strand
TTAATGAACAAGGGCTGTGAGACGGGACCTCCGGCTTATCGTCCTTATCCGAGAAGACTAGAAAGTCTAACCATATGCAGATGTAATTACAAAGGCAGCACTTTCTCCTCAGTTATTTAAAGGCCCTGAGTGTTGGTCCGGTCGGGGTTCGAACCACGACCTCCCGCATGAAAGTCCAGTGCACTCTCGATTGAGCCAACTGGTCGCGGTCATAATGGCCTAGGCCGGTGATTAAATGAAAGTGTTGCGATTAAATGAAAGTGTTGCGAACTAGATTATTATTTAACTGAGTGTTATATGATAGAGGATATGTATAATATGTTAAATATTCAGAGCTGCGCATGTGCCGTAACCTCGACTAAACGGATATCTTTCGGATCATGAATTATACGCAAACAGTTTGTTGTAAACTGGTTTATTGCTAACTGAACAAAATCAAACTCGCTTGCCTACGATATTTCTTTCTCCGTTTTCCTCTTTTTAAAAAACTCTCTCTCTACACTGACACGTACGCAAAAACATCTGTCAAGAACTAATTATCTTGTTACGTGATATCGTCACGCAGTTTCCGACAAGTTATCAGAAGTATCCTGATTTTTCGGTTTTTGCCAATTTAGGCTTAATTTTTCAAAATGTAATCCGTTTCCATCCTTGCCATCCGTAACAACAGAAGACAGTAAATTGTCTCAGTGCAGTAACATGGTCTTCAATAAACTGCATTATTATTTGGGCTTCTTACTGATTGAAAGACATCCTTTAGCATTCTACAGTGAGGCCAAAATAGCGTACTCAGACGGCCAATGCTGGCTCAAGTCATTAACATGATTACGAGTAGAAACTAAACAACGCTACTTACCTCTTGCCGGACGCTTCAGCGTTAAAAGACGCTTTTACAAACTGGAACGGTACCGTGAATTTTATTTTATAACTGTGCTCTTTGCGGATCACTGAACAGAAAATTAAGGTTAATTTTCCGGGGTGTTAACAGTTACGGACCGATCCCTAAGCGAGTTCAGCTTCCTAAAACCCTGAACGCATTCTTAAGGAATTTTAAAGAAATTTGGGCACATTCTTAAGGAACTAGTCTGTTTATTCCTATTCCGCTTACGATTATAAGAATATCAGGAA
Organism: Astreopora myriophthalma; assembly: GCA_014634185.1. Lineage (NCBI taxonomy): Eukaryota > Metazoa > Cnidaria > Anthozoa > Scleractinia > Acroporidae > Astreopora > Astreopora myriophthalma. Next base: position 696,346 of record BLFK01000786.1, on the reverse strand, counting down.
ATGAAGTTTTCGGAATGAAATTACTCTGGGAATAGATCCCCAAATAACACTGTTAGCCAAGCATTCCGAGCAATTTATTCCCGTCTTACGAACTGATTCAGAGAACACAGCATAGGAAGAATGCACGGGAAACGATTAGAAAATATCTCAACATGACAGGAGGCCGGACTACTTCCAAGTGCTGCCGAGTATTTTATTTTCGATTATAACAGAGGCTTCCTAGTCGATGCTTATCGATTTCCGGGTCTTGGAAGATTACCTAAAAACTTCCCATACTTTCAATTGAATGCCCACGCAAGCAAACTAATTAGTTTTGAATAGAGGGTATTTGAATGCAATGCAAGAAAACCTCTTGGCATTTAAGGAAAATACACCCCTTCAGCGCTGACTTATCCGAGTCATATCTACTAGAGGGCTTTCAAAAGGACAGTGGAAAGTCGCGTACAGAATTACGAACGAGTGCCACGGTCACGGGTGCGTGACTGCGCGTGGGCGAAAACTGAGCACAACATGAGTGTGCGTGACTGCGCGTGGGCGAAAACTGAGCACAACATGAGTGTGCGTGACTGCGCGTGGGCGAAAACTGAGCACAACATGAGTGTGCGTGACTGCGCGTGGGCGAAAACTAAGCACAACATGCCATAACGTGACTTGGTTACGATATTACTAAAATATCGACTCTTCCAGAGTGTTTATGACAACTAAAACTAATCTACTCAACTAGAATTAATAATATTTACATAAAATATTAGGGGAGCAGGGATGGCGCCGTGGTGAGAGCACATCGTTTGAATAATCCGATCATCGAATGACTCATCTATTAAAGGAGGCTTTCGATTATAGATCTTAAAATCCGGAAAAACGGATTTCGCGACGGATTTTGTTAATTGAAATCCATGCCAGGGAAGGATTTCAATTAATGAAATCCGCGGCGAAAATCCGTTTTCGGATTTTGCGTTCGATTGGAAATCCGAAGATCCGGGTTCCAGAATTCCCAAACGAAAGCACCCTAAAATTCTAAACAAGCCTCAGTTTAAGTAGGCTCGACTTCCAGCCGCTGTTCGGGAATCGAGCCCGCGCTCCTCCCCCGGGAAGGAACGTAGACCGGACACGAGAGAGCGGCGGAAATCGAGCCTACAGTTTAAGGGCCTGATTACATGAACCGGGCTGGCCCGGTCAGCCGGGCTGGTCGGGTTTGCCGGGATGAGTTTCAGTCCGGTATTACATGAGGTGAGCCAGCCCGGCTTGGGTTAAATTTAGAATATGTCATGTGAAAAAAGATAACAACAACAAGAAGAAGTGGAGAGACGTTTGTCTCGCTAAATTGTTATTAAAATTCACCATTCTACAATTGAAAAAAGCCTTAGGGTTTGCTATCTTACACATCTTTTATTTAAACATAAAAAAACGACTATTCCGTCAGCCATTTTCCTCCAAAGTGGAGTAATGTGGTTAGAAAAACCGTTTTCCCCATACAAATTTCTACATGATACCGAGATCCCGGCACCGCGATACCGGAATCTCGGTATCATGTAGAAATTTGTATGGGGGAAACGGTTTTTCTCAAAATTCAAAAAATATTTACGATTTAAAATTAAGCGATAGCTTACCTTGCTTCAGTCTTGTGTTTCTTTGTGTCTGGTACAGTTTCTGGGTCGATTAAGAGCGATTTAGGTGGTTTGGGGTTCCTCTCCTTTTCCCTCTATATGTCCTTTCCCAAGGTTGTTGACTGAGGTCGTTGACCTACTCGAACGCATTGGAAATGTAAATTTCCTGCACCTCAACAACGCGTGACGCGTAAGAAAACCCCGTTGGCTATTATTCCATATTTATAAAACGCCTGGGAAACTGATTTCCATCGCTACGTAGTACTATTACTCGTAACATTAGCTAAAAAATCATTCAGGTTTCTGGGATAAGTCGCTGCCAAGTTATAGGGCTCGGACCGTTTTTTTACAAAACTGAATTGTAAACTTCCTGCACATATACTAAGAAATAGCCGTTGGCTATTATTATACGCTTATAAAGGGATAGGTAAACTGGTTGCTTATGCTATATAATAGTTTTGTTGCTACGATCGACCACAAAAATAATCAGGACGCAGGCATAACACTTTGCAAATTCATAGCGTTCGGACGGTTTTTTTAAACTGAATTGTAAATTTCCGGCACCTCAACAACGCGTGACGCTTTTTTAAGAAAATGGTGATGGCTATTATACCACACTTATAAATGGCTGGAGAAACCGGTCACTATAACAATAATGTTCATACTTCTATTGCAAGTAAAAGCTACAACAATTCATGACACTGGTAGTCATAGCGTCCGGGCCGTTGTAGGTGTCTAGAAAACGAAGACCCCCCCTTAAATTCACTTGGAAACGGCTCAATAACCGTAGAGGAGTACAAGAAACAACACGGTTTTCAATTACCCAAAAGTTTGACCAGTGTCCTAGAAAACGAAGACCTAGAAAACGAAGACCTCCCGTAAAATCACTCAAACTTTTGGGTAATTGAAAACCGTATTGTTTCTTACACTCCTCTATGTCTAAAAGTATGTTATTAGCAGTTTTGAGCCGTTTCCAAGTGATTTTACGGGGGGTCTTCGTTTTCTAGGTCTTCGTTTTCTAGGGTCTTCGTTTTCTAGACACCCGGGCCGTTGTAATACAAAACACGATTGTAAATTTTGTCCAAGGTCACAAACAATGACCTGTGTGGAAACGGTGTCTCGGATTGTTTCACAGCTTTGTAAGGCCGTGAAAAAATTGATTGCTACTGTCACTGATCAATTTAAGGCAAAATAAACTTTTTTAATAACTTTACTATTAATAACTGTGAATAACCTGACGATTTAGATCGATCGGAAGTCAAAGTGTTTCAGAGCGCTTTTTTTTACAATTATATGATTGCAATAAGCTGCATTTTTACAAAATATATATTTGTAAAAAGCAGCTTTTTACAGTACCATTATATATAGAGAGAGAGAGTATATACGCAAGTATACCTTTATAAAGTATTGTGTATACATAGGTGTTTGGAAACATAAGTTATAAAGGGGCGTTTTACTCTTGGCCGTCTAGTAAATTAGCAGACATTATGATCACACGTTTCTGACATCACAGAGCTAAGTAACTGACATTAAATTACTGAACCTCACGCTTTATTACGTCATCATAGAAAAGCTCTAATCATTAATGTAATTAAACGTAGAGCAAAGACTCCTGATGAAGCACTCTTAAATAAGGTGTGTTGTGAAAACACACCTTTTTATGTCCTCAAGAAAGCACACGTAAAGGTGTGTGGCTTAAACTCACCTTTAAGTGTGTTTACTAAACACACCTTATAAAGCACACCTTCACTTGTGAAGCACACCTTCAGTTGTGTTTTTTGGTTGTCCTAAATTTGACACACCTTAAGGCGAGTTTCCATAAATGATGTGTTCCCTCATACATCTTGATGTGTAAAAATGCTCATCTTTAGTTGTGCTTTATGCTTGTCACACAAAATGGCGGTTTATTTTAGTGTGAATTCGTTCTTTCGTGTTTTGAGATTTTTCTTGGTATAAGAGGCTCCTAGACATCATGCATCAATATCTTACAGCGCTTCTTAAAATACCCTTACGTCGAAAATATAGCATTGCGTTTTGGACATTTTTACATATGAGTTTTTTTCTGCAAGGAACTCTGATAAAACAAAATGATAAAGATTTTGAACTCTGGGTTTACACCACAAATAAGTGAAATCCTAGCTTTTAGCATCAAAACGTAGGGTCGACTTACACACCAGAAAATACAGTTTTAATTGCGGGTGTGCTAAAAAAGCAAAGGTGTGTTATCGTTCAAGGTGTGTTTGGTTGGAAATTAAACTACCCAATATGTGTTGCCCTTTAAGGTGTGTTTTGTGCTATATGGTTGATTTCCTTGGTCCGGGGAAAATGGCTAATAATCTACTGGAATACGCAAATCGCATAATTATCCCAATTTCTGTCTTTATTCGATCTACAAAGGGAAATATTACATGATTTCAGCTTATTTGAACTACAATCAATAAAATACAAACTACAGCGCTTAATTTCAACAGATCTCACATCATTGAGCACTTACTTCTGTGACGAGATCCAGTAGATTAAAGAGTCCTCAAACTTCGGTTACCACAGGTTAGCAGATATATAAAAACAGGCCGGTGAACAAACAGGTTAGCATAGATCCGTTGACAAAACGTCCCAGCAAAAAGTGAACTTTACACGTACTGCCCGGTCTTAATAATGGTACTAATCTCTAAGGTGTTAAGGTAATCAAATGTCAATCAAGGAATCAATTAACACGATCAGATTATCTATTTCTTAACAAAACATTCCTCACTTGGTACGTTTGCATATCATTAATTCACTGTGAGTTGCAAAATACCCACGAGGTGTGTTAAATATTACGCACATTGTGTGTTTTCTCACACACCTTTGTGTGTTTTCAAAAACGGTGAGGTAAAACGACGAAAAGGTGTGTTACCACAACACACCTTGAGGTGTTCAAAAACCCACAAGGTGTGTTAGGAAAACACACCTAATTTAAGAGTGAGGCAGAAGCCGAAACGCGTCGGGTCTAAAATAAAGAGTTTATTTGTTGAAAGACAATCCTCTTTTGTGCAAATTATATATCTGACTGGATTATTAAAAACATGGCTACGCGGAAACTGGTGGCGAGTCAGAATTCTCAAGTGTTTTTCTGGTTCTTGTTTGCAATAGCTCTCCCAGGAATACACAGTGACCCCCCCCCCCCGACTGCCCCGTCTGTCACCTGTATTGAACTCACAGTCAACTAGCCATTGCTGTCATATTGTCCCGTGGAGATAGTCATCACTTTCCACATACTCTCACTGTGGCTGAAATTGAAAAGCACTAAGAGGCCTATATTTGCACACACAACACTACCCCCCTGAATTATCTGCCTTTTACCTGGCATGCAACCCCAAAACACCAACCACCAGGTTGGCCTATGATTGCTCTAATTCACACGCTAGTCCTAGACAGATACCCCCTCAAGTTTCAGCCACAGCAGAGGCTTGAACACGGGCTGCGCCCGTGCTCAAGCGAAAAAGTTAGAAGGCATGCACGCACGTTCTTGCAAATTCAGTCAGATATATATATATATAAGAACCTCTAATTTTGGAGCAGATGGCTCACCGTTCTTATTTTTTGGGTGATTTGAGCCTGAAAACGTTCTTATGATATTCTTCGTAAAGTCGCATTACTTCGATGGGGTTAAAGTCATTTTGAAAAGGTGGTAAATAAGAATTGCTCAATGAACTGCAGTTTTCTCTAGTATAGTTTTATTAAGAACACTGTACGTCGGGTTCGACTACAAACTGAGATATTTTTCAGTGTATCATGCAATAAGAAAACCACATTGTTAATGTTGGAAAAAAAAACATGTCCCTAAGTATTCGGGTAATTATTGTTGTTGTTAAACTACAGTTTTAAACTTATTTTTCCTTTATTAATTAATACTACAAACGAGCAAAGTAAAAACGGTCTTAACGGACTCTCAGCCTGAGGTATGTTCTTAGTATCTTAAAATAATGGCTAATCTTATAAAGAAGAGTGAATTTGTGAAGGACACACAACCCAACCTTAATTTATTTTACTTTCAACAACAACCCAACCTTAATTTATTTTACTTTCATACCATTTATTGGGTGTTGTTTATCACCTCCCGAGAGGGGAACTGGAGAGCGAACAAGATCGCATTGTCATGCTGAGCCTAGATTACAACGCTTTTGAGAAAATCATGCAAGTTCTGTATTCCTTAAAATAGCCTAAGGTAATTGTTTCGGGATCGGAAAGGTAGAATTTTTCAGGAAGAATTCCTTCTCATTGTTTTGTAGACGAGTCCAGTCTTTTAATTTCAGCTAACGCGCTCCTTAGTAAGCCAAAACTCACCAGGAGCTCCTTTCTCGATTTTGTGTTCAAAACGTGGCGCATGATCCCATACAATGCGTCCATGAGGCTTACCTTAGAAAGATTCCCTTTGGTATTGTTATCTCTTCCCTGAATGCTGTTCAAGCTGAGATGCTTCAATCGTGGTGTATTGCGGGAAGTTCGCACCACCCGTTGGCAAACAGAAGCGCGAACAGCATCAAGAGCTGTGGACTGTTGCCTGTTGACATTTTGGTCAATCTGTTTGACTTGCGTGCTCTTCTCGGCATTTACACTGGAAATGGCCAAATCTTTGCCAATTGCTGCTGAAGTCACCTGTTGTTCAACGAACAACCCAGTACTGGTTTCCTGAGTGCTTGTCGTTAGGCAACGTTGTTTAGACACCAAATAAGGCTCCATATTATCGCTCCATCGGGATATGGCTATTTCAGTTCTTTTAGTCGCCATTGGTCGATTTCCCAAGGATCTTTCGAGGCGAGGGCAGGATGAATAGGAAATACTGTCAAATGACGGCGACTCACTGAATATCAGTGCCGGCATCTGCGTTTGTGCATTGTGGCTTGGCGATTGTCGTGGCCCCTGGATGTAACTTGGAGATCCACGTTGCCGCAAAGGATTCAGAGGGGAAGTGAAGTTTCCCAGTGGAGGGGAATTGGGGAGCACAATTTTCTCTAAAGTAACCTTTTCTTCCTTTTGAGCCAAGCCCGAAATCTTCTCCTGGAGAAGGCCATCTGAGTTGCCATCTATGTCAATGTGAGCGTCTGTGTTGAAAGTCTCCAATTTTGCTTCCATACAAAAGGGCACACGGCAGTAATAATCCACGCACTGTTCGCAGTGTTTTGAAGCAAGAGCCTTCATCTCTTGACAAATGACACAGTTTGTTTTTTTGCGGCAGACCTGCGAGTGCTTCAGCTTAAGTTTGATGTTGACGCAGAGCGGGAGGATACAGTTTGGATCGAGACAATCCAATGCATGCTGTAGAAACTGCTGAAAATTGCCTTGCATTCCCCTTGATTCTCTTTCAGACATCATGTTGTGGAATGGACGCCTAAGTCGTAGACTGTATGATCGACGATCAAATAGGCAGCGGTCTAGAAATTAGTACGTCAACAACCGTCTCAGAATGTGAAAATCACACAGGAGCGTACGGGAATCGTTGCTTATTACAATTGACGCTCAAGGACGGGCCTTACCGTTTCCGACAATCCGATGAAAAATGTACCCCTCCCTTTACTATTACTCTGAGACCGCCCAATGCAAACGACATTCTAGCAACGACCAGCAAAGCGTTAAACTCTTGCCACCTCCTGTTTATTTAGCTTGATGGGATCGTGGAGGTGGTGGACTAGAATATTCTAGCGGTAATTGTCGATGTAATTCTTTACAAAGAATGTTCATGGTAGTCAGCGCGAGAATGCTTCATCTCTCCCTGATGAAGCACTCTCGCGCTGACTGCGATGAACATTCTTCATAAAGAATTACATCGATAATTCATGTCTGCATGGTTCGTGTAATCATATTGTCACCGTCAGATGACCCTGCAATTTATGTGACAGTGGCAGTTATTCAAATCAAGAGTGTAACGATATGATGTGACTAGGAAGATTACGTGACATTGAAAGAACGTTCAAGACCACTGATAGAATGTTCAGGAATTGTTGTTTAGATAGCCATCCAGTAGAGATTCTAATGTGGACTATTTTGTGACGTCAATGAAACAAGTGAGCTTAGTTAGCACTTTCGTCTTCTTTGCTCAATACCATCGATCGGCTGTCCTGTTGACGGGTCGAGGAGTGTTTATTGAACTTAACAAGAACGTTACTAAGAGTGCATGAGGTGGAACGGCTACACCGTGCATATCATTTCAAGTGCCAGATCACATAGGCCATTGCAGAAACGTGAGAGGACTGGGAAAGAGTATCGTTGTTTTCCGTTTGTTTGAAAAACTAAGATGTTCAAATGAAAGATCAACTAAATTTGAGAGTCTTTACCACTTTACCACACACCGTACCACTTTACCACAGACGAATAGAAGTATTTGGAGGAGGAAAATGGCAAAATGGTAGTTCTTCAATAGACAGGCCAAAAAATTATAAGGGTTTGTATGGAATTTTGCAACTTTTGCAAGGCTCCCATTTGGACAATTTTTCGCTGAAAACTCTTAAACTTGGTTGGGTAGCTTTTCATTCATGAACATTTCAGCTGAGATTAGATTTTCAATCTAATCAATATAAGAAACTCGCCCCAGTGCTCTCACGTTTCTGCAATAGGCTATGAAGTGGACATACTGACCAACCTCGTTCCCAGGGTCTCTCTTCTCTGCCTCCCTTGGTCGACCAAGGGAGGCAGAGAAGAGAGACCCTGGGAACAAGGTTGCATACTGACTACTATCTTATTAACTAGGGTATCTAAAAGATAGTAATGCTGCGGCACATTCTGTTGATGGTGACATATTTTGCGTAGTCATTAATCTATCTGCGCGTTCCAAGTCTTACATTATAACCTTTATTTCTTAAAGGAGTGTCAAATCGTGGTGTGCAACTTAAAATATGTCCTTGTATGCATCAACTTCATGCATCATAACACATCGATGGCGAGGTGTGACAAGGGATCGAGACAATAAAGCTCATATACATACACATACGATACGCATCTACCTTCCCTTTACCAGAAAATCGAAAAGATGAAAATCGAAAGATGTGGAAATTGTAAGAGCCGAAATCTCACTTATAAATTCTGTACTGGTACGCATTAAATGTCTCTAGAGTGTTGACAGTGTCGAAGACGTGTCCATCGCCGGATGTGTGAAAATGCTAAAACTTAAGTTAAAATTCATGTTTGGATGAAAAGGAATAGATGGTAGCATATATGAAATAAGTGTGTTCTACAGTTTGCGTTTGTTTTAGTTATTCTACAAGTTTTTGTAACGACGATTTCTCTTCATCTGATTTAAGAATTCGACCACGGAAGCGAGACTGCTAAGAAATGTCATACTAAGTTTAAAATAAGATGTCACAATTAATCGTCCAGATTTACAAACTTTCACGTACTGCATTAAAAACAAAAGCAAGCCGGCTGTAGAAGTCTATCACGATCTCCTTCACATCGTTTTACAGGTAAATCAGAGCAAAATGTCTCACTGGAATCCATGCAAAAAGACGGTATGACATCTTTGTGTTGTTCTTGACGCAATGCACTACGGTAAAAAGTGGCGCAGTGCACTCTGGTTAAATGCAATGCATTCTGGTAAAAAGTGATGAATTCGAGAATTCGTACTCCCGTTTATATATTCTTTATAAAATATATATGCATTCTGGTAGAAAGTGGCGCAGTGCACTCTAGTTAAATGCAATGCATTCTGGTAAAAAGTGATGAATTCGAGAATTCGTACTCCCTTCTATATATTCTTCTTAAATCCTGTTTATGTTGCTGCTCGCTCGCTACGCTCGCTCCGCAGCAATGATGCATGCATGACCGAGTATCGTCTTGCACTTTGCAATGTCGCGGCGGGAAAAATACATTGATTTTCTGTCAAAGCCAATAAGAAGCGCCTATGATTTGTCAAATTTCAATAGGTATTTTGAACAATTATTTTCCAGATCGATTAATAAATAGGCAGTTCCCGAGTTCACTTTAGCCTCGTTTTCACATCCGGTCCAAGCGCGAAGAAGTGGATGCTGTTCACTCACTTGGTCAGACACATTTGCGTGAAAATCTGCGCGCGGGAATCTACCCTGGACGACAAGATGGCGGAACAGCAGGGGAGTTCCAGCAGCTCCAACATTCAGCAGTTCATAAGAACTGTGCAGTTACAAATTTACAAGTTTTGAGTGCAGTTACAAATTTACAAGGCCAAACATGTCGTAATAAAGAACCAGGAAGCTCACCGCAACAACATTCTAGCGTTCAGGATGAGATAAGTGTTCGATTTCGCATACCGAGAGGACGAGTTGAAGGTAATGCTGCTCAAATCATGAACCACATTAACAGACCTGAAGAACCGGTACCTTCAGATATGGGAGCGCTGGGAGACTTTAATCCCCGTCAAAATTACAGCATTCCTTCTATTAGAAGGCCAGTGCGAAGCCCGCGAGGAGTGGGAAACCGCCGCAGTAGGGGAAGTTCCCCCTCGAGCTCTCATATAGCTACATACACGCGCAAAGCTTGGAAGAATACGAACGAACTTTAAGTGTTCGGAGTCTACGAACAAAGAATTTTGAAGCATCGAACTGAGTGGAGTTTCGTTGTTCTTGTGCTCTCGTAATCATGACACTTAATTCCATGAAAAACCTTTCTGTATCTGGAAGCCAAATCGTAGCTCCAGCAGACGCCATTTTGTATTCACTCCGTAAAATTTTCGCGGGGCCTTGGTACGAAATGACTTCACCTCCTATCTTGTAAAATCACTTCCGCTTCCTCATCTTTTATCAAATACGGTACTTCTTTATATCGATCATCTTTAGTTGTATCAAACATCCTTTAGTCGTATTGGGGATCTTTTATTTATATCGGACATCTTTTAGTCGTATCAAACATCCTTTAGTCGTACTGGGCATCTTTTATTTATATCGGACATCTTTTAGTTGTATCAAACATCCTTTAGTCGTACTGGGCATCTTTTATTTATATCGGACATCTTTGCTTATAGATTTATTGCACATAACATTCATGTATGCAACATAATGTTTACGATAACTGCAGAAATTCACGCGCGCTCATTGGCTAATTTTTATGGTCAATATGCGGAGAGACACATGAATTTATAATGGTCTCGCGTTTCGTCTTAATTTCGTCTCTCCTACCTTTTTGTTATCGTAAAAAACAAATTGACGTCAGTTTTTTATGCGTCTGTCCTGTTCTTGATCATAAATTTCGTCATCACATTGTCAAAGTAGCTGTGGATCCACGAGGCGATAGCCGAGTGGATCCGCAAACTACTTTGACAATGTGATGACGAAATTCATTGTCAATAACAGGACAGGCGCATTAAAAACTGACGTCAATTTGTTAAATTGATATAAGGATATTCGATATTTTGTCTGTAAAGGACCTTCATACGTTTCTTTGTCTAGTCACACTTTAAAGCGAATTTCATTCATATTTGCTCGGAACTCATAGCCCAGTGATACAACCCTTTCAATGCAGCTGAGTGGCAGAATTTCGAGGAAGAAAGGAGTAGCGAGGCTGACTGTTTCGCGCGAAAACAATGGCCTCACCTGAAGTGTTTTGTGACCGCATTGTTTGTGGAAACGTGACCGGATGTGACATTACATAGGATTAGTTTTGACATTTGATTCGTTGAATTTTCGGTAATAAGGGACGCGGTGAGCAGAAGTTGTTGATTTGCGAGAATTGTAAAGAAATAAACGTGGATTTGTCTGTTACTCGGAGTGAGTTGAGTGTACCCTAACAATTTGGTACAGGCCGCCCCCTCTTCCTTTC
>BLFK01000786.1:662016-684964 GCA_014634185.1 Astreopora myriophthalma | reverse complement strand
CCCCCCCCCCCCCCACATTTATTTGGCTTTCGCCTGCCTCGGTCCCACTCTCCTGTAGCAGATGTAACTCTCATACACCTTATTCCAAAATGGCTGCAATTTTAAGATCCTTTTGTTTTTATTCAAATTAGCCCTCGATGCCTCTTTCTCAAGCTCAAAATTCAAAAGAATAATTTATCTTGAGCGAGGCAACAAGGGTTAATTTGAATAAAAACAAAGGAATATTAAAATGGCGGTCATTTTGGAATAAGGTGTATACCTAAGTCCAGTCAGCGCACAGACGCCCGTACCACGGTAACAATTTAGTATTACGACTCTTGACTATACGCTCTTCTGGAGGCCTCCAACACAAGATGTGGGAGGAAACCTCGTTCAGTTATCCTCTTCTGTCGTAAACGGGACAAACACTGACTTACTTCCTTCTCGAAAATGTGAATTTTGATTGCAAATCTTGGTCTGAATCACAAGATCAGGTTCTTAGTTGCCTTTAAAGAAATGCGCGGAATACTCTCGGAGACGCAAAAGTGGCGGAAGCAGAGTCATCATCAATATCAAAATTAACTGACCTAAAGTAGCAGAAATCAGAGCGGAAATATTGTCTCAATAGGTACGTTAATGCCTGTTAGAACATACCAACATGAAAACGAAACGTAAGACACACCCATAGTGAACGGCTGCAAAGCTCTAATTGAAGTGAATTGTGAATCAAGTGTCAAATGATTGGGTCAGCTAACAATATCTATCAATTATCTTGAAGGCTATGATGGAGACTGAGGACACCTAACGCCTTTCAGATGTTTACTTAAGCAGACAAACTAAGCATAACGTATAGTAAATCATTTAGATCTAAGCCAATAAAAACTTAAGGTTACGGAACAGTTTCGCGGGTGCGTTGCGGAAAACCATGCTCACGGGCGCGTAATTTTACAAAAGTGCCTAAACCTATACATCATTTTAAAGCTTACTGAACCGAGAATGACGTGGAAATGTTTTAAACTGGTGAAATTGAATATAAATGTACTGCGATCAGTAAATGCAAAATGAAGCGATTTTTATAGACGCGGCAAACTCGCTTCGGATTTTGGCCTTACTGCATAACACTTAGTAGATGTTTGCCTTCAAAAGGGTGTCGGGGAATAGCTTATCAGTCAATCCAAGAAATGTATGTCGCTGATCTTTGAATTATAATAACTTTTTTTTGAAAGCTGATTCAACGATTCCCATTTTTCTCCCTAGGAATGAGGTTGATTTCTTTTAAGTGGGGCCCGACTCCAACTGAACCCATCATTCCTCACGAATGGAGACTACTCAGTATCTATCTTCAAGGAATAAACTGACCGTCAACAAAAGCCTCTATAGTGCTTCCTTTTTTCTAACTCAAGGTTAGAAAAATATTTACCCATACCCAACTATAACCGTGACCCTTACCCACTGCGCACCTTCTACCTACACCGGGCGGTGTCTGATACCTTCAAGATCAGAATGCTCTTGCAACTTATTGTTACCGGTGGTTAAATTATTAACCTTTTACTAACCGAGCTTGCTCGACCTATACTGGGAAATATTGGCCCGAGGTCGTGACAGTACGGACCGAGCGCAGCGAAGACAGTGCATAACGATATAACGACCGAGGGCCAATATTCTCCAGTACGGCTCGAGCAAGCTCGGTTAGTAAGTAGTTTATTATATGACAATCGGGTCAAGCTTGCTTGTTTGCTGTTAAAACGCACCTCATGTCACTTTGCATTGCATGAAGGGCTTCCACTTTAACGTGTTTTTGATAACGCTTAAGACGCTTTTGCAATACTGTAATATACCGTTATAGTCATGCAAATAAAGTTCGCTGTTCTTGTTGTTGTTGATGATGACGTGAGAATCTCAGAAGGAACAACCTGCCAGGATTTTGCCAAAAATGGAGCATTTACCCCTTTTCTTTTCGCAGTTTTAGTTGCAAATTTTGAACATGCCGGCTTTCCAAAACAAAAATAGACAATGGCCGTTTCCATAGAAACGGTCCATATAGCAAAATCCCTATCGCAAAAGAACCAATCAGAAAGCTCAGATTTACCTGAAGACTACCTTGCCTCATACGTTCATCTTAGTATCACTCAAGATATTCAGTGGAGAACGAGAATAGTTTGATCCACCAGGTATCGCCTAATGAGTTGCAAGTGACTTCCGTTGTATTTTTTTCCGCCTATTGCACCTGTTTTTTCGGATATGTGGCTGAAAATGTTCCCTTTTTTGGAGTTGTGATTAAAAACAGAGAAGTAAAGGGAAAAAAAACATATCATTTTATAAATGCGCATAAGTTTGTAAAATTAATTGGACGAAAATCTTTTGAAGCGATTTACCGGCAGACTCACTTTACAAAGTGTCTTTATAAAGTGTCTTCAAGATTGCAGGGTATCCAGGACCCACTAAGTACAAGCCAACCCCCTCCCCCCCTCCCCCCACCACCGTTTTGCAGTGTTGGGTAACAATGGACCATTCTTGTCTTGTGGAATTAAGGTTAGGCCAAGCTTAGCAATCCTGGAAATCCAAGGGAAACCTTTGAGGGAAGCGAGAGCTTAAAGACATCTACAAAACGGTTGCTATGCCAAGCCAATGAGTGGGCGTCTTAAAAATGTGCACTCAATTTATTTATTATTTTAAAAAATACGCTGTGGACAACTCACAGATAAGGTCAGTATGAGATCGATACGATGCTTCACGGCGTAAAGTAAAGAAAGCAAGAAGGGCAAATAAGTTTTTACTCCTACAACAAGATAACTTTGAACAGAGGAGATAATGCTTTTACAACCAAATTTATTGCAAAATTTTAAAAGAAATTAGAGAAAAAAATGAGTTTTCACCCACACATTTCGCGGGCGCTGCGATATTAAATAATTGTGACCTGTCATGGTTACCCATGCAACCGTTGTTTTAACACAGAGAGCTTTTATGTAATAACAATAGGGCAAGCGTAACACGTCACAGTGGTGACGCCCGGGAAATTCAAGATTCTAAAATTCACTTTTTTTCTTGATACAAACACATTCTTTGAAAAACTTTCAACCTTCTGATTGTAAACATCATATCTTGCGGTGTAAGTTAATATTAAAGTTAATTATCTTTTTTCTAGGACTGGAGGTTCCCTTTAAAGCAGTCCAATTTATTAGTATATATCCGACCGAGACGAATTATCAAGATATCTTAACTGGGTCGGATTCGTTTACTTCCACTAAGAGGTAGAAGCAGACTGAACATTATGGTCGATCATCTACTTATGATAACAATCTGATCGTTATTACGTTAATCTGACATTGAAGCTAACGCTGTACAAAAGCGCCTTTGATTTTTTTTGTCCAGCGGTCTACGCGAATTCGAAACTGCACTTTTGGCCATAATATCTTATTACTATTTCTTTTATGAAAAGAATGATTATCGGCTCGTAATTACTTTGAACACTTTGTACGAGTGGCGATCACACGTCCACACATGGTGGAATTTTGGAATTTTATAATAGAGACGAGTTATCTCACTGAGAAGAGTTTTGGGCGGATAATCTGTCCAATTTCCAACCCAATGAGCTAGGAGACGTCATCCGAAAAGTATATTGTTAATTTCGTCAACTCTTTTTGCTATTGCTTTGTAATTCACTCTTCATTATGCGAAGAGTACGTTCTAGCAAATCGACGAAAATAGCCTCCTGTTGTTTTGTTTTCGGTTGAGTCACAATGCTGAGTACCTGAAACAGAGTGTCCAAGAGGACAGATTTTAATAAACTATCATCAGTACTTGTGGCCTCACCAAACCACATGTCGAATGTTGGGGAAGGTGGAGGAGTCAGAAACAAGTTATCGCTGTAACAATTTGCCGAATCACTGGCAATCCGCTGATCCCCAAGCTCTGCTCGGAAGTCCATTTCTGGCAAGTCGGACCCACCATCCAAAGATGTAGTCTTCCTGGACTTAATGGGGGTAGAAGAGGTTGTTTTGGATTTCGGACTTGCCTTCGAAACGTAAGCTGTATAAACAGAGCTGACTGGAAGCAATGGCAATGGCCTGTCATCTTTTTGTTTTGAGGCAACATGTTTCCAGGCCATGTTTGAAGAGTCTGCAAGGCTCACGTGTCTCTTGTATCGATTAGTGTTGTCTCTTGAAGCAAGTGCTGCATCATTCTTGTTCAACATTGACCCTTCGATCACCTCAGGTGAACCATCGACTTTCCCATACTGTTCATTAGAGACAAAGCGACAAACCTTGGATACCGACATAGATTCGCTGTTGGTGGCGATAAGACTTTGTAACTTTCTCTTCGTTCCTGGTTGACATGGACCCCCTGGATGATATACTGTTGATCCAATTGATCTCCCTCCCTCACCGTGCAAGGCTCGTTGAGATGACACGTGGAAAGTAGGCTTAAAACTCTTGGGGGAATCTTTTCTTGTCGGTATGGGTTGAGATTCACCCATCCATTCGGTTGGAAACGTTTTACCGATAGAGACGGCGGAAACTTGAGTGGTGATGTTGGAACTCGAAGATGGCACTTTCTCAGAAGATCCCTCACTGCTAACCGTCGCTTGGTCCCCTGATATCGTTGTTTTTCTTTCTTCAGGCCTTAGCGTGGGAGAAGCATCCACGGTTTTTCGGGAGATGTCCACGGTCGTACGATTTTTCTCATCTTCCTTTATGCGGCCAGAATCAGGATTGTCTTCCTGCCCATGTAAGCCAGCATCAGGATTTGTCACCACCAATTCATCCAGGAGTTTCTGTTGCTCGGAAGTTACCTTGGCTTCCAGACAGAAAGGTACCCGACAGTAGTACTCCCTGCAGGAATTCGAGTGACTGGCTGCCAGAGATTTCATTCCTTGGCATATGGTACAATGGCCTTGCTTTTCACAATGCTGAGTATGCCTCAAGGTAAGCTTCAAGTTAACACAGAGAGGGTGCACGCAGGATGGATTCAAACAGTCCAATGCATGTGGAAGGAAACTCTGTAGTTCATCTTGCCACGCTTGCCCTGCCGAATCCATTGGGCCTTTGAATTAGAGGACCTTAGAGCAGTATGGATGAAATCTTGTTATCTGTGGGGGGGAAAGGCGTCTATGAGATACCGAACGAAATCCGGGTGTTACTAAAAGGGAGAATGGGGAATGGGGAATGGGGAATGGGGAATGGAAAATGTGGAATGGGAAATGGGGAATGGCGAATGGGGAATGGGAAATTGAAAAATGGGAAATTGAAATGGGAAAATCGAAAATGGGAAAAAAATAAAAAATAGTCAATTGGATTGTAAAGAATAATTGTTGTTAATATGGAATAATTTTTCTCAGCGGTGATTACCCAAGCTTTTAAAGCGTTTTGCGCCAAAATTAAAAGGGGAATTCACGATGATAAGTAGAAACTTTGTTTCTAGCAAAAACTAAAATGACATGCGTACTAAATGTGGACTCCTCTGTTGTTCGGAGTTAGCAGTGATGGACTTTATTCAGAAAATTCAAGAAGTACTTTGAAAGATCTCTAAACTGAATGAAACCGGCAAGTGCAGTCATGACGCACTAAGGTACAACGAATGAACGTGAAATACCTTTAATTAAGCTTAGAAGCTCTTATTTTATTGAAGTATAATTATAAATGAACATGAAATAACTTTTTTAATTTAATGTCAAAGTTTTAGTGTTGCCACTACTTAACCGATTTATTCTATCTCTTACTCAACTTGTCGTGTCTTTTCCCGCGTTTTTCTTAATTATGATAATTTATTTTCGCTCCGGCTCGAGATTATCGATGCAAAGCTTGTGTTCATGATCTTATGGTGTATGAGTCACGCTTCTGGTTTACTTGTACAAAACGTTTTGTTCAGAGCAGTACACGCTGAAAGATGAGATTAGTCCTATTCGGTTTTGTTCGTACCGAACGTTCTTGTTTGATGTGTGGTGCAAGATAAAGAGTGACAGTCGGCCACGAAATTTTAAGCCTTGTTAGCTGGAAATTCGTTTTGCCGCCACGTGTCTGATGTTTTCCCCGAGGATAATTCGCCTCACAACTGTACAACGGAAAATAACAACTCTATAACTAGTTAACGAGCCGATAGAAATTGGTCTTAACATGATTTTTTTCCTTGGAGAAGAAAACTGGCAAAACAAACCATAATTAATCTGTTTTTACCTCTGCAAAACGGGAAAATTTTCCACCAAAATGAAATTTTTGTGGGTAATAGAACACTTAAACAAAATATGCCGGTTTCCAATGACATCGGAAATCTACTTATCATCGCAAATTCCCCTTTTAATTTTGGCGCAAAACGCTTTAAAAGCTTGGGTAATCACCGTTGAGAAAAATTATTCCATATTAACAACAATTATTCTTTACAATCCAATTGGCTATTTTTTATTTTTTTCCCATTTTCGATTTTCCCATTTCAATTTCCCATTTTTCAATTTCCCATTCCCCATTCCCCATTCCCCATTCCCCATTCCCCATTCCCCATTCCCCATTCCCCGTTTTAGTAACATCCACGAAATCCTTCGAAAAACAATACAAAAAATATTGGGAATGGAGCAACGACTTAAGACAACTTTAAACAGAGCTTCTAACACATTTAAATGAGGAAGTGCCCCGATACGATATATCAGATCCGGGCGCCTCAAAAACCATGATGTTAAATTGTTTTTCCCGCTGAAGAACGGATCCTCTTCAGAAGCCAGGAAACGTCGAAGTCTAGTTGAGTCCGTTCCTTGCATGCTAGGCACGCGCACCACCACTGATGCACACAGGTTTCGAATTACTGAGGGCTCACGAACGACGACGACGACGACGGCGGCGGCGGCTACGAGGACGTCATTTAAAAATTCGCGTTTTTCGTATCACTACACAACTATTTCATGTCGTTCCGCATTTTAAATGTGTAGTAACTGTCAAGGAATTAAACTGGTATAAGCGGGTTAGAAGCATAGGGAGAACTGAAAATTCATGGTCACACGCATAAGACCTCCACACAACCTGAAATTTGGTCATTTCACGTCGTTATTTAGGGCATGACGGCAAAGAAATATACCAAAATGTAAAAAACAGGTGCAGAGCCTGCATAGCCATTGTTTTTGCTCACGAAACCCATTGTTATGCAGCGTCGTCGTTGCCGTCGGCGTCGTCGTTTCCTAAGCTGTCTATCATGCCTACTGAGAAGACGTCTCTCGTTCTGAATTAACATTAGCGATATTGATATTCTCTACCTGACTAGCTATTTGTTTTTGAAAGGTAAACAAAATTGTTTTTATTGGTCTAATTACGTCAATCGATGTACACAATAATATTTAAGATCACAATAAATTTCGAAATAAGCTGAGATTATCGTCATTTGCGCAATTTGTTTTCTTTGCAGGTGTGCTTTTTAATATTTGAAGTGAGTTGTTTCACAAACGTTAAGCTGAACACTGAATAACTTGCTCGGAATATATTGATCCTACGCAATTGATCTATATAATCATGCTAAGCTGATGTAGTCGGCAATAAAAAGAACGAGTCATCTACAGTAAAGTCATGTCGCTTGATTTAACTGTGGAAAGGCTAAGAGAGCAATTAACTGGCGTTGAATAACAACAGCAAATATTAACCTTCGAGTAAGCTCACCACAATATTTTGTCGCCTTACCCGCTAGGCGTTAAATCCCGCTGTCACGAACTTGCTTTAAAGGTTGGAGTTAAGATAAAATGCAACTGCACTGAGTCAATTATCTTGTCACTCTGTTAGTGACCGCTTTGGTACTGCGGATTGACAATTTGCCGCTTACTTTAACTATATATATCAACATCCTTGTTTGGCTTTGGGTGCGTGGGCGATAGGGAAAGCAAGGGAGTGTTCTGCCTCTTGTGTTCAGTTGATTATGATTTGCATCGCTATTGCTCGGTTGGGAAGTTATCATCGTCCACTTTGCAATGATCGACAGAGAAATTTTGGAATATTTTTACAATAATTTTGCCGGAACAATACCTTGATCCGAAAATCTTTAGTTCATGTTTTTCCTTTAGGCAAATTTCGGTCTTCTTGCGTAGCTTGACAGCCTATTCAGTTTACATTCTTGCATAATTGCGATGATTTTTGGCGCATGGAATTTCCGGCCACACCGTCACAAACTGCACTCAAATTTGAAAAGCGGAATATTTCAACTGAAGTAGCAACGAGGGATATCGTGTGTACTTAACGAAAAACAAGACACCAAGAAATTGCAAAGAGTGTTACGGACTCCACAAATTATTTTGTGGGTGCGTGCTGATTTGTTGACCAGTGGAAATCCTAGCAAGCATTCGACCACAAACTGGCCATTATAATTATTGCTCTCGCGTGACATTTATGCTCACAGTCAACTGATTCATTAACTTCCTTAATAATGAAGAGATCGGGAAAACTCCCTCTTCAGATGAAAAGTGACTTCCCAAGGAAAGTGACAATTTTAGAAAGTCAGCATTCTACCCTAATGAAACCATTCCTTAGTTAATTGCATTTTTTTTCCGTTTAGCGTCGGACTCTCGGCTGATTCTGAAGAGATGTTTGGAACTATGAGCTCCCGTTTCTCTAAAGTCCCGAAAAGTTTACGGGCCCAAAACTGCGATCTGCTTATTCCGAAAGTATGGTCATTTAACAAGCTTCGGTTCAAGATATATAAGAAAGACCGCAAAACCAATTGCAAAGAGTTCAGGGATGAAAACGTCTTGTGCTTCAAGATGCGGAGCCCGAATTTAATATGGAAACACAAATACGCCCGAAACGTTTCGGCGCTTTCTAGAAACGGACCCCTGGCCTCAGTGGCTATGGCGGTCTAGTAGGAAGAAAGGTGAGGTTGAGACTTGGGGTTGCGTGAAAACAACAATTCCAAAAGCCAAAAGTCTCACTTACATGATGATTCAGCAACGGCTCCGTTTATTCCGACTGATAAGACCATAAACGTTTGATCTGGTGGTCATCTAAAGAAAAGAAATCTGACGCACAAAATACGATTTGAATTGAACCTGCTGCTGAACCGTGTACTGAACCGTCAAAGACTGTAAGGTTCCTATGTCTGCACTGGTTAAGTGACAAACTCTGCCACAGGCGAGGCTCAGAAACGACACTTCGTCCTCCTAAAGCGCGCTCCAGCCCGAGCGCTCCAGCCCGAATGGACAACGTGTTAAAGAATGAGGTTTTTGACGAATGAGAAGTTATGTAATTCCCAGAGCGGATGTAAAGGTTTATATAGCAGGCGTTCCAGCGTTAACATATAATAAGTTAGTAGTTTTCGAGTAAGATTAAAGTTTTCGGTCGCCCATTTTATCCGCGGGTCATTTCTTGCGTTTCGGACACAACATAAAACAAATAGAAACGCCACTGCCTAGGCAGGACTTAATATACACTTGTGGGTTTCTTATAACACAGTACTTAAGAAGCTATTAAGAGTCGCCAAAGGAAGTAATCCGGTAGACTGCACTTGTCCTGAGTGCTGGAATTGAACATACACAGTAATGAAATCGGGCTCGAGATTTTTCAATCGCCTGTCAAAAGCTGTAACGCCTATAGCGAAAATTCTCCAAAAGAAATGATAATTCTTGCCTTTTGTTGTGAAAGTTCAGTCGCATTGTGTGACTCTACCCTTTGTAGAATCGCGTGACCTTAGGATATATTAAGAGAAATCGGAAGTGCGTGTATTTAGGCTTGACAGATTATATAAGTTCCGTGATTATCAGTTAACAAGTAGCATTTTGAAGTCGTTATTCTTTTAATCGTAAAACAAATCGGTTTATGTTTCCGACAGTGATGTTATACGGTGATATTCCGTGATCAGAGCGAATGGCTCTAATAGGTTGTACGCCAATACGATATAAATTTCGCTATGCTTTAGGGAGTGCCTCGCGTCGGTTTTGGACACACACACTCGTCACGAATTGTACAAGGAGAGAGAGAGGGTGATCAATGAACTTGTGAAGTTTGCGAAGAACGGCCTAGTCAGTTTGGCGTTCGCGAAATTTTTTTCAAGTTCAAGAACATACTAGCTCACAAACAAATCGGAATGCCCCTAGCTAACGGAAGTCGACTCCTACGACCTTGCTCACGGTTACTAGTTCGGATGCCCTGGGTGGGTATAAAACCAAGACCGAAGACCTCAATCAATCAATCAATCAATCAATCAAAAACTTTATTTTTAACACGATAAGAAAAATCAGCATTGCTGGTGGGGTCGTACATACAAATAAGGATTACTAAACCAAATGTACAATTTAAGAATTAAGACCTATTAACAATATTCATAATCGATATCTCTATTTTTAAATGTAACTAAAATGTGTTCAAAATTCCTTTTGGCAGTGTCAAATTTTGCAAGACAGCGTTTAAATTCTTTCAAGGTTCTAGCCATTGTTTCCTTGGTTGTTAAACTATTCCATGCAATTGCTCGTCTGTACCGTATGGAGTTTCTGATAAAATTTGTTTCTGGACTTGGAAGAATGATATCCTCATTTCTTCTGCGGCCTGAAACCCTCTGTAAAAACAAATCTTTAAATTCCGTGACGGTGTAACCTTTCAAACATTTAAAGACAAACTCAATTAATCGCACTTTATACATTGTTTCCAGATTGTCCCATCCAGTTCGCGATAAGACATCCTCAGTGCTAGTGTCCCATGGCAATTCATATACAGTTCGTCCGGTATTTTTCCACCGTTCAGGCCCCAGTTGTTCAAAAGGTGGATATCGCTGTCCACCGGATAAATCACTATACAGCGGATAAGAGCTAGCAAAACCAATTGCATTATCCAGTGGATAGTGATTTATCCACTGGATAGCGCTATCCACCTTTTGAACAACTGGGGCCTGAACGGTGGAAAAATACCGGACGAACTGTATATGAATTGCCATGGGACACTAGCACTGAGGATGTCTTATCGCGAACTGGATGGGACAATCTGGAAACAATGTATAAAGTGCGATTAATTGAGTTTGTCTTTAAATGTTTGAAAGGTTACACCGTCACGGAATTTAAAGATTTGTTTTTACAGAGGGTTTCAGGCCGCAGAAGAAATGAGGATATCATTCTTCCAAGTCCAGAAACAAATTTTATCAGAAACTCCATACGGTACAGACGAGCAATTGCATGGAATAGTTTAACAACCAAGGAAACAATGGCTAGAACCTTGAAAGAATTTAAACGCTGTCTTGCAAAATTTGACACTGCCAAAAGGAATTTTGAACACATTTTAGTTACATTTAAAAATAGAGATATCGATTATGAATATTGTTAATAGGTCTTAATTCTTAAATTGTACATTTGGTTTAGTAATCCTTATTTGTATGTACGACCCCACCAGCAATGCTGATTTTTCTTATCGTGTTAAAAATAAAGTTTTTGATTGATTGATTGATTGATTGATTGAGGTCTTCGGTCTTGGTTTTATACCCACCCAGGGCATCCGAACTAGTAACCGTGAGCAAGGTCGTAGGAGTCGACTTCCGTTAGCTAGGGGCATTCCGATTTGTTTGTGAGCTAGTATGTTCTTGAACTTGAAAAAAATTTCGCGAACGCCAAACTGACTAGGCCGTTCTTCGCAAACTTCACAAGTTCATTGATCACCCTCTCTCTCTCCTTGTACAATTCGTGACGAGTGGTGGCTTGCAGGCTTCAACAATGTGTTCAAGCACGCGCTTGAATTGAGAGATGGGGCAATAGACACGCCCGCTGACTTTAAAGATGCGCAGATACCCCGTCTGGCCCCGCAGCTTTCTTCACTTTTAACTTACTGATCTTTTCCTTAATTTTCTTCTTACTGATCGTGATGCTGGTCATAGTCGGTGCGTTCTCACGGCTATGAGCGTATAATGGCTGAATTTCGTCGCCGGGGCCAATTAATTTTTCCTCAACCGTGCAGAAGTGATCATCTAACATAGTTGCCTTTTCAGTATCATCTCTTGTAAAGGGTCCATCGTCCTACTTTAATTGGTGGGCTTGTTTCTTTACTTTTGTTGCTTCTGGTGCCTTTTCAGTAGTCTCCAGTAAGCAGCAGCGGTATTTACTTCGTCACATAAATTGGAGTAGTATTCGGCTTTGGCTTTTTTCGCCATTGTTGATACTTTGTTTTTAAGTCTTCTGTAATCATCCCATAGTGGTGGATCATTTAGCTAACGTGCCCTTTTCAGTGCCTTATATCTTTGATTCATCGCTATTCTGATCACCTTTGTAATCCAAAGCGGGCTGCTACTACGAACTTTTTTTTACTTAAATGGCGCGTGATAGTTTCATAGATCTGTGAAAAGTAGGTTCCACGCGTGGTAAATATCTGTGGGGTCATCAAAAACTTCGCAGACGTGGAAAGGCACACGGGCAACTCACTTTGAAAATTCCTTTCGCCGAATTTGTTAAAGTTCCTGATGGTCATTATTTTACGCTGTTCTCTTGAGATACAGGCTGATAGAGTCGCATAAATCAAGTCATGATCTGAGATACCCAAGGGACGTATCCCCCCTTTTTTTTTTAAGTCCTTCGACCACGTTCTCCATTTTAAACTGTTCAAATATGTCATTCATTTTATTTCCTTTGTACGAAAATTCGCCGCGTTCGTCATGCAGTAGATTAGTATTAAAATCTCCAAGAAGTACTATATTTGAGAATTTTATCCAGATATTTTCGAGTAATTTTGGGAATGCTGTGGAGAGTTCATTGTTTTGATTCGGTGGACGGTAGGTGTCTCTTGAGTCAGCCTTTACTTGCGTACATATCCCTTCCACTTTAGCGTCTCCCTAGTCCGGTCTTTGAATTACTTTCAGCGACTTTCGATACTTATATCGCACAGCCCCCACCTCGTCTATCCCGTCTGTCTCTTCCGGGATGGGATTGTAGTCTTCGATATCTATTTCTCCGTCGGAGATTTCGATTTTCAATTGTGTTTCTGTTACTCCGAATACGTCGAAACGGCATAGATTTAGAAGGATTCGTTATTCCTCCACTTTTTCCCTCAAGCCACGGGCCACGGTCGTTTAGATGTGCTATTTAGAGATGTTTTGCATTGGTGGCAAGTTTACGAGCTAAATCCCGAAGGTCGTCGTTGTCACCTTCAATTTGGTTTCTGCGTTCAGGACTTCTTGTAGAAATTCTGTGTAGTCGATTCAGTTGAATGGCAGTGAACCTAACGCACTTTTCCATAAGCAGGAGCAACATTCCCAGCAGTAATGGACCCTTGCTGATGTCTCGTAGTATACAGCAAGTGTAACTGAGCTGCACTTGCATTGATGTGTTATTTTAATTTACACGTTGAACACTCAAGGGCTCGGTGAGTTCTTGCTACCGATTTACCGCATACTGAACAGGGATTTCTGATGTCTCTTGGATTTAGTTCAACATCTCCTGCTCTGATAATTTCGATATTTCCATGCCGCTTGAGTTGGAGTAACATGCTACTTTTCCTTTAGAATACCTCCGTTTTGTGTGAGTTTTAATTGCGTACCTTCTCCATTTGTCTGTTCCTGAGATTGTTTCTCGACCAAAGCAGAAACAAGGAGCAAACAAGATTTGCGGTTATCAACAAATCTCACCAGGGTCTTCGTTTTTGAGTCGTAGGTCTTCGGTCTTCGTTTTGTACCCGACCCGGATGCCCTATCGACTCCTGTCGACGGGTGCACTCAGATTTCGTTCGACTCGAACGAAACCTGAAATTCCGATCATTTTACCCATTCAGTACCAGGCTTGGAAGGCACCACCTCATATACCTCTTGTTCCACTCCATTACTTTCTCTTAAAGCCAGACTTCCTCTCAGTTCAGGTCAGCTCTTCTAGGCCACTAAATCTTCAACATCAACACAGACTTTCTCGTATTGTTTCGGCCCAAAAATTAGTCAACCAAAATCGACTGAGCAATCACCGAGGTTAAAAATATACCACATACATTTTCTCCGTCTCTTAAGTTATGTCTGCCTTTTTAATCTCTGTATCAACTTATGACTGTTCTTCTGTTATTCTTTTTTCTTCTCTTTTCTTTCTTTATGTTACTTTTACTGACGTCATGATCATGCTTTGTACACAGTATAATAATATTACTATCACATGATATTGTAATGTTTATCAAACTCTTCGATTCTTTATGACAGAAACGGGTAAGCATTTTGTTTGAAATAAATTTTCGTCCATTCTTTAATTGATTGCTCTTGAGTTTCCTCTTCGAAAGCAAGTTAACCGCGATATTAATTGAAGACTTTTGACGTATGTTATTGGCTAAAATATAACGAGGTCAAAAATAACTTGAGGCGGGTCAGAATTTACGCCAAACGAGTACTTCACACTCACAAAAGTTCCTCCGTTGGAATTTGTCAAAACATCCTTGCAAGAATTGTCTAGATCAGTGATTATTTTTTTTTTTTTTAATTTAAACATCAGTTTAAAAACTTACTGGAGCCTATTCCAAAAGTCTTGTTTCTGCCGTGCCGAACTCAAACGAGTATGACCCGGCAGTGGCCAGGCTATGGCACGGCAGTGGTTTCAAACGTCGAATTTAATTTTAAGACTCGAAATGACAGAAAAAATCTAAAATACATTAAAATAATTCATCTATTCAGTTTGACAAGAGCACGCCTTTTGAAACCAAGTCGTGTTTCTGCTGTGCTGAGCGGTCGTGCCTAACTAAACTGCACTAATGGTTTCAGAGAATTTAGTAAAAACCCTTGTACTTGTGCCTTAACTGTCGATTAACTGACTACTTTGACGAATTCAAGTCGCTCAGATAATCGTAAGGTTCTGGTTAGGTATTTGTCTACCTTGTAACATACTTAAAATAAAATACAGCATGTCTCTTAGATATTAGTGCCATAAATAATAAACAATAAAGTCTCATGATGAAATGAAGTCTGTCAGGCATTAAGATATATTGTGGAAAAGTTATGTGTTTCCTCGCTTGAATGACTACCTTCCCGCCATGATTAGCTATTGTATTATTAAGTATCAATTTTAATTTGAAAGAAAATAGGTCAGTGAGACATATTTTGCATGAAAAACAAGTTGGTTTGGAAAAATAGAGGGACGAAGGCATTTCTGGAGTTCGCAGACGAAAAACTACTCAATGACTAAGTATACTCAGATGGAATTGATTGATGAATAGGGAGAGAGAGGTGTTGACGGCTTTTTGTGCGCCAGTGGTTGCAGAGTGCTTCAAGACTTCTCGTCGTTTACATGTCATGATCGGTGAGCTTTCTGCCTTTTCAAATGCAGTGTTGTGTAATAAGTCTCAGACATGTTTTGAAACCTGAAGTCATTTTCTGCATCAATAAGATAATAAACTATAAATAACGTGAATGTGCTGACTAAGACCGCGATAAACTGGTAGATTGCGTCAAGTGAGACGGAGAGGTTTACTTTTAATCTTTTAATAGCTCAGCTGTAGATCCACTTGATTAACTATCTAATGGGCTCAAAGAATGATAGTTTATCGAATACGCTTATCATTTCCACTGAATAGTCGTACTATACACTTAAATTTAACTGCTCAATAGATGGCTCTGAAGCTCTCTCGTTCAACTTTTCATTCGGTGGATTCAAGTCCAAAGTTGAGTAGCCTTTCTGCCCAGCAACGGATGAGGCGTGACCACATCGCGTGCACCTTTTCTTTTCATAATACGCCTCAAGAATCAACCACTTATCCTAAATACACTTGCTGAGAGGGCAATATCAAATGTGTATAAGGCCAACATGTTTCGCATAGCTCTCTCTTAAAATGTAATACCCTTGTTCTGGAATGTTCGATAATGTTTATCCGTTCCAATGGCAAATATTGTAACGGTAAGTATGTATCATTTGATACTTCGGCTTTTCAAGTGTTTGAGAAGTTGAAAGCTGTTAATAATGCGATAAATATTAACTGATCCTGGCTTTTATATAAAGTAAATATAGCCGTGAAATACCTTGTCTTTCGCTGGTACAATCGCACAGGAAACCAGGTAATATTGGGCGAATGAAATACCGAGATGCCGAAATACTGTATGAAGTTTAACCCCATGTCCCATTATGTCAGTTTTGTGGGTTCGCTCCTTGTTACTGTATGCCGGGGTCATTTTAACTTGTCACAACGGGATCATTTAAATTTAATCCAAATGAGGTCAATAGACTACCTTTTTTAATCAACCCCTTCCTATTTAGTATGTGAGTGATGCCATACCGCGCATGAGGTTTTTTTTTTTAATTACCTACTAGATCGAGGCTTATTCCTCTATATGTTGACCGCGACTTTGGTTTTTGTTGGCATTTTGCTGCCAGACGTTAACTGCTTCATCATGTTGGCCCCGGCTTTCCGCGACGTTAGATCAGTGGCTATAAATAGAAAGAGCTATAGAGGCAGCCCTCCACTATTTGTCAACGATTCCTCACGAAATTGAAGTTCTTCAATCTTAGCTAACAGACAATTTAGCATCAAGGATTTTTTCAATCTCTTCCGAGCGTCGTGAACACTAGCTGTCAAAAGATGAAGTCGCGACTGTGAACTGAGTCCATGTACATTACTGATTATTTTAACAGTTGCAGCTCTTTCAAGGTTTATTAAATTTAAATTCTTAAAAGCCAGAAACGTAGTCAGTAACACTCAGTAATCAGAACGGTCTCTCATGGCTGCCAGAATCGTAAAATTGGTCACATGCGTAAGTTAAATGGAAATAAGATAAAAACATGTATTTGCTTTCAATCTGCACGGAATTCTTGCTGACTCCGCTAAACTTTTTGCAGTCCACGTGGCCGATTGCCCTAAATTATTTGTAACTCATTAGCACCAAGGCCATCATCATTTCATTATCTTCGTCATCATCGGAACATCCCATCTGTCCCCAGTCCTCACGTTTCATAAATCAGAATTAAACTATGCTTTGGTACACTTAGCTATTACGTGGAAGGGAGAAGTATCAGTGAACGGGACGCTCGGAGTAATCATTAGACAGTTCAGATTTACTTCATTTTCGCTTAACTGGCAGAAATTTGGTTGGGTGGTCGCTAAATCGAGGAGTGCCACTGGATGATTAACGTCATTCCTGTTAAGTGTTTTGATGAACTTGTGACTAATGATACAAATAGACGTAACTTGTAACTACTAATGATACAAATAGACATAACTTGTAACTACTAAAGAGATAAACATTGTTCAACGAGTAACTCATTGAATGCATACTATACATTTGAATGTGTCTCCCACAAAAAAAAGGATTCTTCTTGTTTTGCCTCCCTCCCCTGCCGGAATTGGCAAGAACACGGATCACAACTGATTCTTGTTGTGGTTAGCTTCCTAGCGTCATAACAATTCAAATTATTCTATTTTGATTTGATCACTACGCTAATACAAATCTTACCTTACAGGGAGGTAAAGTACCTGCAAGCACATTATTATATTGTTAATTTTGTTCAAAGATGCCTGGTTAACATGACATCATTTCTTCACCGGATTTGTTCAATGTGAAAGCCTCAATTAAGCAACATGATCATCCCTCAAAATATCTTTAATTATCTGTCTATTTTTTTTTAATTGTTATTATTATTTTGTTGATCCGGCAGTTAATTACAGAATATATAGGAGTAATTCAACCCTCACATACCAATTTTCAAGTTGACTATTGTGGACATCAACTTCTTTGAGCCCACAAAATAATTTTAAAAAATCACTGAACGAGCACTGATTAAACTTATCTGGAGAAAATGAACAAGGTTAGTTTGCTTTTATTATTATCATTTGAAATTTCAAAGAATCATTTAATTTTTACGAGAAAAAATATTCACGAAAGTCACGAAGTAATCTTTCCGATTTTAAGATGTTAGGCATGACTTCATTTTAAGCTGTAGTATTTAATTAATGGTACTGTTTTCGTTGTGTCTATTTTTTCTCGTTTTTGTATGAAAATTCTTAAGCTTACCTTATTTATTTTAAATTTTCCATGGTATTTTAGCACGTCTTTCTTCTTTTGAACCACCTATAGGTCATCACCCTTTTCAATAGTTTTACTGAATACTAATAGCGATCTTTAGATTGGAATACGAGTGCGGCTACCAGTACGACTTTTCCGAACTGAGCACGCGTACTTCGAAAAAAATCAACTTCGAAACCTAATGCGAGTGCTCAGTTCGGAAAATTCGTACTTGTCGTACTCGTTCTCCAATCCAAAGGTCCCTAATTATGAAGTTGACAGTTCATTATCATACACTGATTAGAACTTTGAAATTTTGAGCGCTTTATCTGCTGCAAGCAATTTTTCGGAACTTTTGCTTCGACTCGGTCGAGATACTCCACCGCGACGAGCAATCAATCTCAATTTAACTTTTAGTGCGAAAATTTTCAACTGATCGAACCTTAGGGAAGCAACGATTAAAGGTTTTGGTAACTTTTGATTACTTCAATAAGCAACTTTTCCACACTTTAAAAGTTTTTAACATACCTACCTTGTATGACAGGAGAGAGGCGATTGGTAATCTAATGTTTCAAGAGATATGTAATAACTATAATCATAAGCTTCATCGACTACTTCCGCCACCTTACCTTGGCACTTTGCGAACACGGAAATATCGCAAGTTCCGAGTCCCGCGTTTTAAAACCAATCGTTTTAGAGACGGTTTTATTATAAGTCACTGCCGATAGCACGTCCTTTTACAACTGATGTATATTAAGTGATCTGATTTCGAATAATTTTAGTTGTATCCTAATTGTAATTTGTTTTACATGATGATAAGTTTTATTGTTGTCAATCTTATTAATTATTTCTCTTAATTTATCATTATATAATTTATAGTTATAATTAATTTACGTTTTACTTTTGTAAAAATTATCGTAATTCAGCCCTCGGGCTGCAAGGGCAATTTTAATAAAACTATCTAACTATCTATCAATCAATCTATCTATCTATCTATCTATCTATCTATCTTAAGAGCACAATAAAAGAAATGATATTCTAGGGTCTACTCCCGGTGGCTTCGCCCCATGCATGTTTCGTTGATCATATGGGATTTAATGAAGCCGAAACCAATTGTGGAATTGCACACATTTTAGGCATCCTACTGATGAACAGTTGCTGCGTTGACTTCAGATATTTTCATAAGCAACAATCAATTACAATCCGTCCTTTTGGAATTAAATATTAACCAGTTTTGTTTTCGGCTTGCGGGTTTTTCTTGTCTTTTCTTCTTGCGCTGCTTTCTCCGTCTTCTGGTCTACTTTTACACATTACCAAGGATTCTTATTTTAATCTTCATACAAATTAAATCATTTTATTGAGTTTCAGCCTCCCAAAGTTCTTATGTTATCTTTTTTTAATTTTGCCCTGGCACTTGAACGACTATCTGTGAAGATGAAACTAAAATAGAACGTCAAGCCCCAACTCTTTGATTGTCATCGCATGTTAAGACTTACATAATCACATCCATGTATTCTGTTAATCTAAATTAACTATATTTCAACATTCAATTAATACTACGCATCTCGTCATGCCGGTTGAAATGCGAAAAAAAATGATGACTCCTTCGTTAAATGATTAGGATTATTGCAATCTGTTACACTAAGTAATAAATTGATAATTAATTTAAGTCGCTTTTGCAGTACTGTAACATATGGATATAGTCATCCAAATGCCTAGCATTTTCATTTCATTTTCAGTATTTCCTGTTTCTAGGTCTTGCTGCTTCTTCTCCCAACCATGACGTCATTTATAAATTCACTTCCATGTCAAACAAAGCCCGAGTTGAGCGCTGCTCACATATTACGTCACCTTCGTCAAAAATACGTATTTGTGAGAAAAACAACGAGTTACCCACTACAAGGCAGCCAATTGCCACCACTGAGGAAAACGAGATCGAATCCATCGTCGGGAACTGTCTACTGTCCGTGGACCTGGGAATTAGATGAAGACCTCGAACGCGTGCCACGAAGTATCGTGAAAGCCGTATGTCCCGGATGTGCTCATTTTTGTCACCCTGTATATTATCACCATAAAGTGCTGGTTGCAAGATGCGATAAAACAACAGGAGAAAAGGTGTGGAGATGGAAGCAAAGAACACTTGAAGTTGCCTTTGTTTATGATCCATACAGACATTAGACACTTGACTAAAACGGGCAGAAGTTTAATTAGAGCATGCCGAGGAAAACGAACATGAATAAATCACCCATCCATGCATCCACGGGAAAGATTGAAATAGCCAGATATCTCCTGCCAGATATCTGATGCGAGGTCTTTGAAAAGTAGCCCTCCCAAAACTGAAAATTACAGTTTAGAGAAATTTCGTGTTGATAGGTGGTGAAATCAATGTTCTGGTAAATGTGACCGCCTTGAAGTTTTTGAAAAAGAAGGGAGAGGTGAGTTAGGAAAGTTCTGTACAAGGACAGTTTTACAGCCTTGCGGTTTTTATATTCATCAATTCCGTGCCTGTCACGCATAGTGAGACTCAGCGTAAAATAGTTAGGATTGATCAAGATGACTGGAGGAACGTCTGGTTTTAAAAAAGAAACAAAGTATTTTACTCCCTGACATAAGCCGATGAGTTAAAATTATTATTGCCAAGTATTTTCTAACAAGGAGTGTTTTCGGTTAATATCGATCAGTTGATTCATCAGTTGATTATCAGAGCGCAACTTTTATGCAATTTTCTGAGAATGTTTTTTAGATTGACTATACAGCATCGTTGTCTTGGACGAATTTAAAATGGTAATGAAACCTATTATTTATTACTTGAAATATTTAAGAATGGACTGCATTGTAACGAAGTTTTCATCAGTGAACGTAAAAGTCCTATTTATGATGAAGAGGGAAACCATGTGAACTAGTTTGTGAAGATCTAGAAAACGTGTATTAAAAGAAAAATGAACGTGAAATTTGCAATGTGTTATGGCAATTGTTATGAATATACCTTTTAGATGGAGGGGAAGGGGGCGGGGTGGGGCGGGGCGGGGCGGCAAACACGGACTTTGGACCGCTGGCACGCCGCCGGCTTGAGAGGCGTACTTCCAACATTTGCCGCTACTTTTAATGATTTTATTGACATCATTCCTTCGACAGAAAATTAGGCCAGTATAGGGGGTATGACTTCCGTAAGTTGAAATTAGAAATCTTTCACGTCGCCTTTAATTTCGCGGGAGTTTGCATAATTTTAAAGGATTTGCATGAAATCTTAAAAATGTGTTTACGGTCGTTGAAGCCTCAATTTGATCTTTATGCTTCATGAAAATAAGGTCAGTACGTATGCATTTCAAAAGACATTTTCGTTGTCAAAATACTGCTTCCGAAGCGAAGTTACATTCACCGTAACTTTAATTAGCCATGTTTGCAGCTGCGTTTAACTCCTAACCGGTATGACGTCATTAACAGTAGAGGGGTCTATTGATGAAATTTGGGCAGACAATGGGGAACGAGGAAGGCGTGCTCATTCTTCAAACCTCCCCAGTGGGCAGGTCGAGATCGAGCTGGACGCTGAAAGCAGTCATCACTTTGACGATCTTTGGTCCGTCGTTAAGTCTGTCTGACCAGAAACGAGCGAGTGGATTAGCTTGTTGTCTAGACCGGTTCATTTGACGGAAGATAAATCGTGCACAGTTGAATTTTACTTGAAGGGATCCAAAGGATAACTTACCTCTCCCGCAGCAAGAAAATAAGGCGTACTAATTTCTTTGCCAAAACTAAAATATCCACTTCCGGCTGGAATTCAATTAAACTGAAATTAAAGGTGGTATTTGACATTAACTCCTCCGGACATGATAAAATGAACGATACACCGCTCACTTAAGTGAGCACGAAGCAGCAGGGTCAGTGCTAATCCCAAATAAATACTACGGCAACCAGTAGGATTTAATCGGACTTAACTCAGGGTTAGCGCTAACCCGGCTTCGAACAACTCGGCCTGGAGGATAATTGGGACGAGTGTACACCTCAATGTCCAAAGCAAAGGAATGATACTGATTGTGGTGTACTTACTTGTCTGTTTGCAAAACAGTTACTTTTTTCGAATGGCAACCATACCGGCCTTACTCTCGACGAAGATGCCCGAAATGAAATGCCGAGCGACTTATTTACTCTTGCATCAGCTTTGCGCAGTGACAATTCCCCTGAAGTTTTCCAGTGGATGACAGACTGCCAGCAAGCTTCCGACAACAGCGAATCGCCAAAGAGTCGATTGGATAGGGAAGTGGGTATTGCAGGGCTTACGTATCGCCAGCCCCCAACCCCCGGAGATGGGAACCGTTTATTCCATGCGATGAATGACCAGCTAATTCGCTGACCCGGTAAATTATCTCCGAAGTAATCCATCCACCCCGGACGGCACTCATTTTAGTGAATTTGTCAATCTTGGAGCATGGGACACCTATCTGATTGGATTGCCTTATGGGGGCTAATTAACATGCTCGAAATCCCGGTGGCTGTTGTATCAAGCTTAGGCGAAACGGGGTTGAATGTCATTTATCAGCCGCTTATGAAAACAAAAAGCAAGTCACTAGGGATATGGCCTTGCTGGGCCATGAAGCTGAGCTTCGTTACCATAGCCTGGAACCAATAGCATCTCAGAATTCCCAACTAGCAATTGTCCAGGAATTGAAGCAGAAATACGGCGAGGGGAAAATAACTGAAGACATTTTCCTCAGATGTGGAAGGCAGTTCGAGTGTTACTCACACGGTGTGTTTCAAAGCGGTGAAGGTGGAGCGTTGCAGGGTTATTCAGACGACAGCGTGTTTTGCAACATTTGCCTACTGGAGAAGATTTGGTTAGGTACTTTAGCTGAGGACACACATGGCAACGAAAAAGCAAGAAGCGCTGCATATGTTCGACGGAATCTTATTATCTAAAACATTAAGTTCTAGTTGTTGTTGTTGCCGTTGTTATAAGTCGTATGACGTTAATGGACTGATAAAATTTGATTTTAAGATACTGTAACACCAAAATAACAATGTTTAGCTGAGGAGAGAAACGAGGCGTATGTTGCGTTATCAAAGAAAATCTGTTAAAGGGAATCTG
>BLFK01000786.1:634911-659853 GCA_014634185.1 Astreopora myriophthalma | reverse complement strand
GACACTTAAATCTAACTTGTTTAGAAAGTCTCTAAGTTGCGAAGAAAACTGAGAGCCTTCTGCTGACGTTTTCTGGCGGCAAAAAACAGATGTAAGCCCAAAGGAAGAACAGAGAATTTCTGTTCTATTCGAAGAACGCTTATTCGAGTAATGGCAGCCATCTTCCGGCCGAATGTTGTCATTTTCGATTCGCTGAAAATCTTCCCGAAAACTGGAGACAACTGGCGACCGCTTAAAACATTCCACAAACTATCGAGTTAAGCACATACCAATACGAATGTGGACTTAAGTCAGGGCTAATGACCCGAGTGAAGGGCGAGAGACCCTTCTTCGGCGCCCTCCTTTTTTGAACTAAGCTTAAGTATTTTGGGATGCATTGAAATACGAAACTGACGAAAAAAATACGGCGGGTAATAAACTGTCAAAACATGACATTCAAATATTGATAGACCAACATGGCCCAGATGCCGAATAGAAGGTGTTGATACCTTGAGCCAGTCGGTCCATGACATATTTAATGAGATTATCACACCCGAACATGCCTAATACTTACAGTGCAAACCACTTGTGTCTTCTCATGTAGCGGGACCTCTATTCTAAATTTAGATAATACCGTAAACTTATGAGCCAAGGCCAAATGAGACAGATCGAGACTTCCGGGTTAAGGACTTCTGGAATAGCAATTAATGGAAACGAAACCAGTTGTAGAATTGCACTCATCTCAGGCATCTTGTTGACGAACGTAGTTTGTCTCCATGGAACTGTATTCGGTAAGTTTTTAAAATGCTTTAAAAAACAACACCTATGGTACGAAAGTCGTAATTATTATTGTTTATTAACCCTCCTAACGCACACAACACTGTGTTGTCATTAATCCCCTGTCTGCCATCTGCGAATCTGCATATCCCATATCTGCTAAAATTAGAAGGCAATAAACGGCGAGTCTGACGCGGAATCCAGCACTGAAGAAGAGAATCACTCCTTTTTTCATTTGCACACCCCGTCCCTTCACACTATCTCATCCTCACGCGTTCTTTGTTAAAACCATGTACATGGAGACTTGAAGGAATGTGCCGCCGGCAACCAGCACTGTTTATTATAAGACAAATAAAAATTAGATACAAAGTGTAAGCACAGCTATGATCAGAACAAAAGAAAACACTCTCCGGGGGCTGGTACCCAGCTCATGCAATAAACTTGATTCGAAGTAAAACTAATTAAGCAAAATAAGCTAGA
Organism: Astreopora myriophthalma; assembly: GCA_014634185.1. Taxonomy (NCBI): domain Eukaryota; kingdom Metazoa; phylum Cnidaria; class Anthozoa; order Scleractinia; family Acroporidae; genus Astreopora; species Astreopora myriophthalma. The sequence goes on along the minus strand of BLFK01000786.1, from coordinate 658,617 downwards.
CAAGAAAAAAATCGGAAAGCACCGACGAGCATCCGTAGGATGAAAGAACCTATGAAAGGGGAAACCATGAAAGGGGAAAAAATCCCGGCCCTATGGACAGCACTTCCCAACCCGGTCAGAAAATGAAAAGGCTAAAGGCCTAGAAGCCCTAAACCAAAGAAAAAAAGCTAGATATTCATAGCGCGCGTGATCTCGACAAGATTGTCAGGAGCAGGTAACGAAATTCTTCCAACCGACGTGTCGGTCAATTAGCGCAGTCAATAGACCGGAACCCAGGATCGTTGGCCCCACCAATTCTAATGCTATGGGTGCCATACATGGGACCATCCAAAACAAACGGAGAAATATAAGATCTAAAGCTACTTAAGGCAGTGGACTAACTAATTCCTAAAGACTGATGAACGCTCTCTGAGGATTTAGATTTAACTATCCTGCGAACGACGGGATAACAGGAGCTCTTGGTATCAAGCAACAAAGAAAACAATCTACCAGTAATCCCTACTTGGCACGTAGGTTTGCGAGATCTTGCTAAAACTGAAACGTGCCCTTCTCTGTTGATCATTTTTAGGTTTAATCAAATTAATCTTCATGAAATCGTCTAAAATAGTAATGTCTTTAACCCCAAGATTTAAAATTTCACTAATGAGAAAAACACCAGCATATGCAACCAAAAGGATAAACAAAAAAACGAATGTCTGCTAGGGGAGCGGAAGTAGTGTTCAAACTTAAAGGAGCTATGGTTAAATGGCTTTGAAAAGTTTAGCTAAACTTTTCAATTTTGTTGTTTGTAATCCGTGTCAATCTTCTCCATCCTTGTTCCTTTCTGGTTTATCATTATCTCTTTGGTGTTTTTCCACCTTTGTAAAGCATTATTTTCAGGTTTCCTTCAATTTTAAGGTAAATTTGTCGATGATCAAAATACCTCAAAATATTGTGACAGAGCCCCTTTAAAGTACTGATATGGGCAATCATATCGTGAGACATTGGGTGCTTGGGCTGCACGGGCCTCGCCAGCTTCCTCCCCGCGCCATCCACGACGCCCCTCACCAGCGGATGTCCTGTCGGAGGCTCCACCGCAGCTAAACGACGACCCCATCGGACACTGTAGGAAGCAGACTCAATAACGGAAACAGAATGGCCCTCGCGGACTGCACGGTCGACAAGCTCCGTCAAATAAAGAGCAACTTGCAGTGGAACTGCCGGAAGCACAAGAACACCAAGCTTAGAATGAGCCCAAGCCTTCCATCTTTGCCAACCGCAACTGTACTTATGGACTGTGTTAGCTGCGCTGGACTCCAACAAAAGGTTAATCGAGCGTGGAACCAAGGACTGAAGTGATGGGTCATCGAAACTCGCCGCGAACCCTCCGACCTGCAAAGGATCTAAAAAGAAAATCAAAACAAACTCTGAAACAGAGAGAGAGAAAAAAAGAACATTTAGCTCCTACTAACGCCAAAAAGATGAACTACGCTACGTAGAAAGCACATCACGAAGGGCGGTGGTGGTCAAGAAATGCCACTAAAAAGTGATACTCCATTCCGAGTACCCGAACTAACAAGGACACACGGCCCGGTAACCACAGCGCAACACAACGCTGCACACAGGCTCGACACAAACGCGTCTATAACTGCAGATACCAGTACCACCTGACAACAAAGATTTTGCAGCAACATATCAATCCTGTTCGAAAATGGCAGCTAAAACACAAGCTACACTCGAGCACCACGGCCTAACTGCCGGTATACCAACTAAACGCGGCTATATAGGCCTAAGTGGCTGCAAAAGCACACCGCCCGGTAACCACAGCAAAAAGCACAAGCTGTACATGGGCTAGATAGTAGAACACTAGTGTAACACGAAAAACTGAAATTTCCGCGTAAAGCCAGCATGGCGAACTATTGACAACCGAGGAAAACAGACGGTTTGCTTCGGTAAAACACCTTCTGGCCCGGCCCGGGAATAATCAAATCGGATCTCGATGGCAAGGAAACAACGTCCACAACAAAAGAGGCAAATCTAGCAGGAAGAGGCTTCAACAGAGGCCAGAAGAAGGCAGACGGCCATTTAGGAACGATAAGAGCACCAACCGCGCAACACTCACCCGCGTGTCTAATCACATCCACGACCAAGGAAACAGGAGGGAAAAAGCCAATTATTCTCTCCTCGCCAATCCAGGGAAAACGTATCGACGGCGTTACAGTCCGGAGACATGAACCTAGAATTAAATCTTGGAACCTGAGAATTGTAGTGAGCGCAAAACGGTCGATGGAATGCGGACCCCCATTTGCAATCCAACTGGGTGAAAACCTCCGAATTCAGAGACCAATCGTCCTTATCAACGAAACGATGAGAAGATCGGCCCTGAGATTGGCTTCCCAAGGAATCCACTGAGCATCAATCTGAATGTCGTTCTCTAAGCATAGCCGGAAACATCGAGTGCTAACAACTGAAGATGTTGCTTGGAGCTGCCAAAAGATACAATTCTGCAAACATTCTTATTATCAGAGAAAACTTTGACTTTCTTATGCCTCAGCGAAACATGTGCTTGAATAATATAGAAAATGGCCTCGCGCTCCCTAAAAGTTGAACTTTGCTGGCTCTCGAACGGAGTGAACATGCCACTGACAGGCTGATCGTTGAACCTAACTTGGAAGCTGCCAAGCGTAATCGCTGGCGTCGCAGAAAATAACTGCTCCGGGAAGAACTTCGGCTGAATCCCGTAACCGTTGAAGGCCTCGATATTCAGAAACCCAAAACGCAACTCCTCCAACAGAGGACCAGAAATCGGAAACGAACAATCCCAGCCAGACCGCGCTTGGATAGTGGAATGAATTTGCCTGGTAAACAGCCTAGCAATAGGACCGACCGCTAAAAACAAAGAGTTGATGAAACCGGTCACCACCCGAGCGAGATCTCTACGAGTAACGGAACGCGACGAAATAATGAAATTGAGATTGCTCTTAAGTTTGGCGATTTTCTTAGGAGGAACTCGAAACTGCATTCTAATCGTGTCAATAACGAAGCCTAACCACTCCCCCACTTGTATAGTTGCATAGTCCTTCTGATGCACCAAACTAGCCGCAATCGCAGAAACCCTGTCCGGAATTAAGCCCCGAGATACCGTCGTCCAAATAAACAAAGCAACAATAGCTTACCGAACGCCAACGCTTAATTAAAGGCCTTAGCAACTTGGTAAAACAAAAACGAGCAGAACTCAAACCCAATGGAAGGACCTTGAACGTGAAAAAACGAACCTCGCCAATGAAGGACCAGGAAAACCCCAAGAACTTCTGATGCTCGATAAAAATATGCACGTGATGGTACCCCGACTCAAGATCCCAGGTGAAAAACCAAAAGTTCTGCTCGAAAACTATGGAATCCTCGTACTTAAACGAATGCTTAAAAAGGAAAGGGTTAACGTGTCGGAGGTCAATGACCAGCCTTAACTTTTTACCCTCAGCTACAGACAGCGAATTCACGCAGTAAGGTGGCACAATGCGCTCCTCAATGCAATCAGCAACCAAAAACTTGGAAAGAGCTTCCTCGACGAAGCTGATGGAGCTCGGCAGAACGATTATTTCTCATAAAGCATGGATAAGGAATTCTAATTAAAGGTAACTTATAACCCTCAGATATCACATCAAGCACAAAACGAGGACCACTAATGGTAGACTTCCAATAACTAACGCACTGTTTCAGGGCAGCCTTTCACGCCAGAAGGGCCTTCGATAAACTCAGCCCCATTACTCAAATAATCAATAATGAACGATTACTCCTCAGTTTGCAGAATGTCCACATCAATGTCAGGAACAGTGCCCTTAGATATAGTCATCCCCGGCTAGGCGGACGGTCTGAAGATGAAGAACCGGACACACACTTAGGACAATTTCGCATTAAATGGCCGAACTGCCAGCACTGAAAAAGAAAAGAAAACAACAATTAGCAAAAACAAAAAGTAAACTACATCAGTGCTGGTAACATGACGAGAGAAAAAACTAAGAACAAACCACTCCTTAAATACTCACCAAACAGAAAACCCAAGAGACTGCATACCATAACTCAGCAACACCCATCCCGTTACGACAACTAGTAATGAACGGATCCCAAAAAGCGCAGAATACAAATATGTGCTAAACTTCGTAACGCAAATATTGTGCTATTCCAGAGCGTCGATTGAGGAAGTGGATAACAAATAAGAATACGCGGTTGTATTTGCAAGGCATTCGATCTCATTGATCACAACTTGCTGGCCATAAAGATTCTAGGCCTAGATATTCCACGAAGCATGGCTGGCGGGGTATTGGACTTCCTGACAGACCGAAAACAGCGAGTCAAACTATCAGCGGACTGTCTGTCAGAGTGGGCCCTGTTCCCGCCGGGGTGCCCCAGGGTACCATACTCGGTCCCTGGTTGTTCTTATTGATGATCAATGACCTTAAGGTCGACGCGCTCACCTGGAAGTACGTGGACGACACGACTCTCTCTCAAATTATACCCCGAGTTTCTAGCGGCGATGTTCAAAGTGCGGTCTCAGCCGTTGAGACGTGGTCACAAGAGAATAAGATGGAACTGAACGCTGACAATTGTAAAGAAACGATAGTGGATTTTAAAGGCCCACCTTCAACCGACAGGCATTGCGATCGTCTGTTTTTGTTTAAAAAAGCTCTCATTGTTCAATGTTGCAATCTGATTGGCTGATTGTCCGTGTGAATTTCGTCTGCATTTCGCGCGGTGAGCATGAGAGAGCAAGAGTTCGCAGTCAAACGGCATTTAAAACACCATGAAGCTCCTACATTGATTTGGTTTTAGAAGGGTTATCATCATGGATAATTCAGAATATGCATCCCCCGAGAACGGTGTAAATTTTTACGAAATGAAATGGCGGAATTTTCATATGTGAAAATTGCTCTTAGGCGCGCATTGCATCTCGGTTGAATGTGGGCCTTTAAGAGGAACACTCATAATTTGTCACCCGTTGTAATCAATGGCAAAGATCTCCCTGTATGTAACAGCGTTGAAATTTTAGGCGTTACAATCTCTGCAAAATTCAAATGGAACGATCACATCCTCGAGTGTATAAAGAAAGCCAACAAGTGCATTTACTTTATTGTACTTCTAAAGCGCGCTAATTTTCCATGCAGTGATATCATTAACTTTTATTGTACTGCTGTTAGACCAGTCTTAGAGTACTGTGCACCTGTTTTCCATCATGCGCTCAAGCAATATCTAGGTGAGGACACCGAAAGGGTCCGAAAGAGTCCGAAAGAGAATCCTCTCTATCATCTGCCCTCAAGTTTCGTATATTCGGAATGCTTAGTAAGGTTCAGTCTTACAACATTGCGTGCCAAGCGCGTGGCACTATGTCATAAGCTTTTTAATTCCATTACGTCATGTCCAGGGCATAAGCTGTCATCATTGTTACCCCCAAAGAGGAATTTTAGGTATTGCCCAAGACGTCCCAGGACCTACGCCATGCCTCGTACGAACACAAATCGCTTCAAGAACTCATTTATCCCAAGCATGTGTTTTTAATATTTATTTGTAAGAGACGGTTCTACTGATTTCTTAATAACGGAGAATTTGTGCTTACGTTGTACTTGTATTTAATTTTATTAGTATAGTTTTTATAATTATATAAATAACTGTTCTAATTACCTTTTTACCTTGTTAAATTTTGTATCGTAGATGTCCTTAACAATTTATATACTTTTTTGTATGTTACGCAATTCAGTCTTCAGACTGCCATGTACACTATAATAAACTATCTATCTATCTTGAAGCTTTAAGCTTGCGGGGCCATGTATAGAAAGTAGCGATTGAAATAAACAGAACAACGTTAAGAATCCCAACTGGAAGCAGGCAACCAGTTGGCCATTTACAAGGCCTGATGGAGTTGAATTCGGGACAAACGAAGACAAAACCGTTTAGCGGTCACAACGGGATTTGAACCCGGAACATCCGCATGCGAATCCAGCGCCCTAACCATGCGCTGGGCCACGCCGCCTCCACGTCTTTTCACAAGCAGGATTAATAACGCCTTCTACCGATGTCACAGTTAATAATCAAACTAATTACATGCAATTCCCTCCCCACTTTAAAAATAATTCCTTTTAATAAGAATTACTTCAAGTGAACGCTCTTTATTAACTTTGGGCCATTGCCTTCGGCGCTGTTGTGCTTACCGAAAAGGAAGCTGAACATCAGTGGAAATAGACTAGGAACAACGAGGGCGTTTTAGTTTCACAGATGAAGTAACACCGTCCGCTTGCTGAAATCGGTTTCCGATAACGGACACTATTCTTGCAAGGGCATAAACGAATTTTGTTAGGTAGATATCAGGCAGATATTGGTGTGTTTGCATGTTCCTTTGTTGTTGTGTTATGTGCTGTCCATTTCGTGTGTGTGGTCTCCCACCCCAGCATCGTGATTATTTCAAGCACTTTGGCTTCCTAATGATTCTTTAACTTTATAGTTACCTTTAAGAGCCAATAGCCCTTTTTAAATTTACTTTCGTTGTTAATTTCTTTATTGTGTTTTCAAGGATAAGTAGGGTTATTGCTGTTGTTTTTGGAGTTGGATTGACCCCTGAATTTTTACTTTTGGGTAAATTTGGGGAGTCGTACCTCGTGCTCGAACACAATGCATGAGTTCCTTTTTCCACAAACCGGGCATTTTTGTATTCTTATCACGGAAGACGCCCCCAACCGAAATGGAACGCACCCTAAAATTGCAGAAGGACCAAAGCACTTCAAAAAGCGATGCTTTGCTTCCAACTTGAATATTTAAAATGCTAAGTTTACAACAGAAACTTCCGAAAATGCTAAATGGTATAATGATCGTTTTAACGGAATATTTCAGTGTCTGGGGTTGGTCCTGGGTCAGACCAAGGGACAATACCAGGTACACGTGCACTCCATAGATAACGACTTAGAAAAGGGGTTCAGTAACGCTGAATATTAGAGACGGTACTACGTGGAGTCGAAGAAAATAGGTTGACAAACAATTCGGCTATCTCTTGAACTATCACGGCGTACCACTTCTGGCTTGAGTTCCAAAAATTCTTGCTGCCCTTAGACATTTCAGTCTTGTTTCTCTGAAAAGAAAAGTACATTTTTTAAGAAACATTTCCCTGAAGACTTAAAACTCCTCTTCCATCACAGCCGACTCCCACAGAAAATCTGTCACCGCTGTAAAATTATATTCCTTCTTTGCTTGTTACGGATGATAACTCTTTCATCTCTCCATGGATCATCGAATTGCCTTGTTCTACTCGTGTCCTCAAGTGTCTTACTTGGCCACCATTACTGATCATTCATGATCAGAACAATACACTTCAAACAATAGCTAACAGCAGTACTACCACCACAAACCACATAGTACTGCTGTTAGCTATTGTTTGAAGTGTATTGTTTATTCCCATATACATGGTCATGCGCACTAGCATGACGTTCTGAGATAAACAACACCAGAGAACTGTTCATGACGTCACCCGTGCATTAACAAAATAACCACATGAAAAATTCTGAATTAAACACCTTAGGAATAGCGAAAGCAAAGCCAGGTCGCGCTACAGATAGGTTAAGAGCGAAGATACAAACAAGAACAAACATTTTCTGTTTAAATTTCCCTGTCCATGCTTTTTGCTGCTTTGTCAGGCTCGATATTGTCCTCTGGATATCGATCTCCGAGAAAGCAAATTTCCAATTTTTTTTACCCTGTATTACCTCAACGAACGGTTTCTTACACAAAATCGATGCACTTATTCGCACGGTGATAAAACAATTTAGCAACATATGAACAATACCGACAGGCTCAGCTATTTTGTCTCTAAAAACAATTTAACAAGGTTGATGAAATTAAATGCATATAATTTGTTTTACAAATACGTCATCAGCCGTTGATGAAAGATTCAGTTATGCATGTCGAGGATTAGTGAACAAACAAACCTTGACAATCTATCACCAGATAGTTAAGCGAACAATGCCTCCGGCCAAAGTTATGGATTTTTTTTTTGTCAAATAACCTGATAAATAAAGAGATACTGTCAACAGGCCATGAAATTAACATTTTCTTAAACATGCGTATAAGGGTGTTATTTACACTCTAAAACATAACGGGCGAACTCTGTTATTGATGAATTGCCGACATAACCACAGTGTAACCACTACATGTTGACTTCCTTCCCATACTAAATATCCCGTCAAAGATTGCTGGGATATCCATTAAATAAACTGACCTTCATGTGATACTGAGAAAAGGAATGCTTTTAAACGAGAGTATTCGCGAGTATTTCGCCCAGAAAACTGGCATTATTTAAAGGGCCCTTTTCGCACACCTGTTCATTCTGTTAAGTAAATGATATAGATGATCATTTTGCACTTGCTTTTCAGTTCCTTTCTCATTTTTCGAGTTTACCTCAGCAAAAGATAAAAGCCCTTAAAAAGACTGCGACACTGCTGATAAACACAACTGAGTCACTGAGAAAAACTTGAACGTTGGTTTCGAAGGATGTGAGACGCCGAACACTCCGAAACCGACACTGAACACATATAATGCACATGCATATCATGCAGTTACTTCCTCGCGTCATTTCTATGAGGAATTTTCATTTTCTATTATTGCTTTTAATTGATCGCAATTTTTTTCACAAGTTGGGGCCCTTGCTTAACCGATAATACCGGCTGAAAAAGCAACAATATTTAACCAAGTAAAGGTTAAGGTAACTTGACCGATTAATGTTATATTTTCGCGCCCCTCGGCATGCAGTACTTATCACCGGTTGAATACGTCCGCCTGGCTTGTTAGTAATGTTTTTCTCATAAACTTCCTGGGGATGTTCATGTAGTGGGAGTGCCACACACATATCTTGGAAGAGTTATTAAATGAGGCTTTTAATGACATCCACGTTTCTAGTCGAGAAAAATAATACAAAATATTTCATCGGGTGCAAAATGGAAGAAGCGTAAGGCTCATTGCATGCTCCTCTTCGGAACATACCATTAACATGAAAAAACCGGCAAGAATAGACTTTAGTCTGAAAAAAAGAATACCCTTAGTTTCCATCGCGGAAGTTCCGTCTATTTTTGTTTTAACGTTTCTTTTGGGCTTTTGTTTTCATAGATTTGTTTTGCCTTATATAACGCTACTCTTGACTGAGGCAGTCGCAATGCAATTCAGTGCGAAGTATGTACGTGACGGTTGCAACTGTTTTATGCATTGTCATTGTCAGTGTTTTGATAAAAAGCTTCGATTGTAACTCAAGCACCTACTTAATTGGAATACTGAACAGTGAATATATATTTTTCATGGACGAATGAGCAATTCCAGTCTTAGCCAGACTACCGCATTCTTAATTGTAAATTCATAGTGTCGTTACAACACACAAATGCACAATCATAAAAATGATGAAGGCCATCGAGCTATATTTCATGGTCATGTAAAAGTCCAATATTTGCAATTTCTGGTTCATCCAAAAAGAGACGAACAATAAACAAATAATTTACCGCTGAATGCTCAGTTTTACGTGAAAGAGTTATTCCTATCTCGCAAGTTTGTCAATTTATATTTGCCACCAAAGAATAGTTAGGATGCTCTTATATTTTAGTGTATTGCCCTTAAATTACACTTGATTTGAGCATCCGGATTTTCAGTTCCTGCGAATAAGGCGGAAAAATAACCAGATAAACACGTGTCGATTAGGAAGGCTTAGCGCGCAAGGCGTGGTATAGCCGAGGCATCCACGCAGAGCGTGGAAAATGAATTTTTGTACTCAGAAATAGACTACTGTGTCAGAAGAAAGGAACTCGGTTGATGGTATCCCTCGTCCTATATCGAATTTTGGTGAAATATTCATTTCCAGTCAAAAAAAAAAATACATGTAGGTGGAATTGTAAATTGGTAACCCTCCCCAGAAATGTATATAAAAGGGGAGACATTGGCCCAAAGCATAAATCCAGCAGATTACTCTTGTAGTAAGGTCAGGAAGAAAGCTGATACTAAAGTATCACGAAGAAGAAGAAGAAGAAGATACTAGCACAAAAAGAAGAAGAAGAAGAATACGAGCAGTTATCGCAGAATACGAATTGTTCAAAAGGAGTTCAAGAACAGGCTTTGGTTGGTGGACGATCGGGAGTAAACAATGTCAAAGGTGAGAAGTCGAGTCTTTGCCATGGATGTTTTAAGCATAGATGGTGCCATTTTGCGAACCTCTATCAGTTCAACAATGCAGATCAGCCTGAAATCATGCTATTAATGATCCTAAAGGATCCAAAAAGAATGCCCTCGACTCAGGCCGCCTTCTTCATAACATGACAGCAGTTTGCACGCCGCGTAACACAGTTTAAGTCTGCAAGTGTGATTTTTAATCTTAACTGCCTGCACGATGGTCACTTGATAATCGGCATTATTATGTCCCTCAGGTAATACGCGCGCTATGATTGGCCAATTTAGCCGGCCGTATTCTACAGCACGGCCTTCTAAATTTCAGAGTGTGCTTTCCTGTTCGACTCGTTACCAAGAGATATAATAAAACTTACTACTGTAAATTATGGCTCCTTGTTTTTTCCATTTTAATTCACGGCCCTCATGTTTCGCACTCTGGCCGTAAATTGCTGTACGGCCCTCGAACTCGGTTAGTAACAGCTACAATCAGCGACTTCATTAACGTTGAAAAACTGAGTAAAAATGTAGTGTCATCACGGTACGTTAAACTGTAAGGGGTATACACGGTGAAAGGTTAACACAGACCAGGAGAGAAAAGTTGTTTGTTATCGAGACAGGTGGAGGCATTGCCAATATATTTGCAATCGCATGTAGTTTTCATATGCATGTAGTTTGATTTGCATGTAGTGTTTCCATGTGTTAAGTCAAAGGAAACAGGTCGACATGATCAATCGTGTGTAGAAACGAAAAAAAGACTGTTGTGTAATTCTTCTTTCAAGCCGGTTGGAGCACTAGAATAGCGTGAATCCACATGAGAACTTAACCTGTTCATTTGACATTCAGTTTCAGTGCTCCGTAATTGCTCTGGTGGTCCTCTTTGCCTTAACGTCAGACCTTGGTTGTTGCGGCCGTTTAAAGCTGCGACGGGGTCATCGAAATTTCACCGATACCCAGTGCTTCCTTCGGATGAGTCAAAGGTATTTGTTGTTAGAGAATTCTCTGCTTCCAAGCAACAACAGTCAAGACAACGAACGCGTTCCCTTCGTCCCTGGCACCAGGGTGGGGACGAGAAACTGCCCTTGGACCTGGACTGTAGATGATGATCCTAACCGGATCCCAAGGTACTTGGCCAAAGCTGAATGCTCCAACTGCAACTTCAACTGCAGAGCTGTGTTCTACTCTCACAGTACTCTGGAACAACGATGCACCCGAAAAACGCCCGTCTGCATATGGTGGCGAATGGAAAGGACGCTAGAAGTAGCGTATGTATATGACCCATACTGAAAGCAACCGTGAGTTGGCAGACAAGAACACAGAGGAACTGAAAAAACGACCGTGACTGGATCTAGCTGAAGTGTGTTTCAAGTGTGTATCTGCGTGACGCATAATATCTAGGAGAGACTGACAAGAGCTAATATCTTCGACCAGCAACGTGTTCAAAAGTAACTTAATAATCGGCCGGCGGAGGCTGGTTCGTGAGCAATTGACTCGTCTCTGACAGTCTAAGGAGCTAAATAGGGCTAAGCAGATGTTCAATCAAACTTGAAGACAAAATTTTAGGTTGCGCATGTCGCCCAATTTTTTCGACAGCTCATCGTTTTAGTATGCTGAAGGATTCATATTGTTTTTTAAAATTTCCTACGGGCCGCAAAGCGTCATTAACTGAGAAAACGACAATCATATGCAATGCCGGTTTTTCGTTGTTTTCTTGTGAATTATAATCCTAACACATTCTCGGTATTTTTAACCTTTCACAATTATGATTTTTTAATTCAATTCTCAGGAACGATGGTAGAATATCGTGATATTTATCACAGGCTTACCGTTATTTACTAGTGGCATTAAAGGCACTCTAATTAGCTTTGTGCTTAACCATGACTTAATCTGAAAACGCGGCCTAGCCGAACAAGATTACAATTCAGCTGAAACTGATTTGATACGGAAAAAAAATGGCAGGGGAGCATTACTAATGGGTTGAGTTTTTCCAAAACTCCATAATAATAAATTACCACTTAACTGAAACTAGCCGGGAGGTTCTTGTCTCTTGGTGAAGTAAGATAGGCATTGGGCATTTGATTAGAAATTTGTAATTGAATTATTATGTCACAGCGGAATAAACCCAGTTTAAAAATTTAGCTGTAGCAAATCACCTTTTTTATTGACACGGGAAGAGGGAAGGATGTCACAAGAGGTGACGGGCGGAGTGAAAGTGAGGGCGGAGGTTCTGTGGTACCGGAGGCACTTTTTCCCAGGAACCAAAAGAACACCTTGCTGGTTCCAGTTTCTTTCGATTAGGCTAGGCCCACTAATGCTATTTGGGCCCCTCTTCCCTTCTCAAGCTTTAATAAGAGGCAACTTGAAGAAACGGAAATGAGGAGAAAATCTGAAAGAACCGGCAAAACAAAACATATGAAAATATTATGGGAGGCACTTAAAGATAGCCTGTGTACATCCACCGCCTCCCCTGAAAAAAAATTGTCTCTTTCGCTACGTTTTTTAACTAAAGGGCTGTGCTACAAAATAGCACCGAATCGACGACGTGAGCCTAGGAACATGAGTTCTGTAATATACTGGCATCAAAAAAGAAAAACGCACAGCTGTAGGAAACGCAACAACTTTATTCCCAAAGGAATAAAGGATAATTGCATAACCCAACTTATGAATACATTACAAGTTCCGAACCTCTCTCCTACGCAGAGGCTCAATCAATGGAGCGAGAAGGCGAAAGAAAAGAAATTGATGAGGAGGGCGGAGTGTTTTCCCCCTCCACCCGCTTTCGTTTCCTCTCTCTCCATTTCCCGCTTGCATTCTTTTTATCTCTTTCCCAGCCCGTGAGATCAACGGAGAGAGGCTCCGAAAAAATTCGAGTTTCTCTTTTAAGTTCTTTCAAGTAGCAGTTGCGCCCCGCAGCTCTTCAAGCGCTCTTTGAAGAACTTGAACATAAAACACCTCAAGATCCTCGGAAACTGGCCCCTCAAACAGCTGCAGTATTTCTGAAAGAATTCCAAAGAACTTGTTGATAGTACTGGGCTGCCCCAGTTCATTCTTAGCTTTCGGTTCGCGGCAAATATTAACCTTTTCGATAGCAATTCCCTGGTTATCGCTATGAACGCTGTTGGCATGCGCAGTAATTGCTGGTGTGGTGGTCCAGAAGCATATGTGATCATCAGTTGGGATAAACTGTTCTCGCTCAATAGCCAAGGAATCTGTTTTACTGTAATTCGTTGTTGATTTTTGTTCAGGATCATGAGTTTGAAATGGCTGACATTTAAGCTCCTCGGGAATCAGCTGCGGCTCAGCTTCAGCTGGAAGCTGCTCTGCGCCGATTTTCTTGCTTGGGTCAGGAACGTTTTTGTCAAGATTACCCACAGCATGAGGTGGTTGTTGATAGCTCAGGGGATTCCAAGACACGGCACAATATGAGGGGGAAAGGCTTGGAACTTTACACTGGCTGGCAGGTTGGTGAACATGCTGTGGAGCAGACCTTGGAATCCACTGAAATTTCCCACTCTCCAATTCCTCCAGATCTTCTAGTAACTGCTTCAATGCATTTTCTTCGCCATTTTCACTTCTACGCAATTTTTCATTTGTACGGGTAATGTCATCGCTGATACGCCGACATCCCCGCTTGCTTTGTCTTGCTGGTTTGTTATGATTACCAGCAAGACTGTAATTAAGCTTCCAGTTAACACACACTGGCAAAATACACAACTCATCTGAGCAATTCTCCCCATGCGAAGAGAGGTCAGTGAATTTGAAGAGGGAGGAATCCATGTCATCTGGTACTGGAGACGCGATGCAACTACGAGGTAAAATTACCATTAATTGTAATTAATATCACAGAAAAATAGGGAAACCAAGAAAATTAAGGCCCGTATTAATGCGACTAAAATCCCGCTAACGAGAATATACCTTTTTGTGGTGAAATCCGCCATATTGGTTGTGGGGCAAACCCGGCAGTAAAATTACAGTCAACATATGACATTTTGGTCGACCTTGAACCGATGTAACTCCGCTACAGAAGAAGTATTTTGACAGGGAAAATGTCTTATTTAATTTTAAAAGGCATTTGTACTGACATTATTTCAACGAAGTATCACTGAAGAAGAGATTCAAGCTACAACGACCGTAAACGTTACAATTCCAATAATGTAGGGACGTTCATACCTCCTTTGCTGGCATAATTTTGTGTTGGATTAAAATTATTAAAAAAACCGGCAAACGTTACTGGACGTAATCTGCCTCTTTGTCGCGGTGCGTTCCAGCAGTTCAATGTCGGTGAAAATCCCACACATTCACGGTAATATTAGCCGTGTTTGCCCCACAACCAATATGGCGGATTTTACCGCGAAAAAAGTCTATTGAAAGGAAATTCACCCCCAATAAAGGAAAAAAACAAATGCAGAAAGAGAGTAGAGACCATGAACGAGAAAACTGCATTGTAAAAGATTTGTAGTTGTGAGAGATTGAAATCACATGGGCAAGGCCAGAGAAGAAAATTCTTGACTAAGAAACGGATGTCGCAGTACAGGTAACCCAGGCTATCTATGTGTGTCAAATGCAGGTTTTATATGGGAAAATAAAGGGCACACATGGGACGAAGTTCAAGTCGAGAAATTTGTGGGCTAAGTGGCAGGATCGCCATCTTCTCTTCGGGACCAGCAAGGTCATCAGAGATCAGCCACGTTTTCTCTCTAAAATATGCAACGAATATACTTCAGAATAGCAGGTTTTATTAACTGAACATACTCGTTTAAATCCCATATATCTTTGGGCGGTTTGAATCAGCCGTTGTTCATTTCAGTTCGTTTAAGTGTGGGGCTGTTGTAGATTTCTTGATTTCCCTCTAAATTTACTGTGGGGGATTTAATTTCAGTCTCTTGGCGTGTAATTTTGTTGACTGCCTCAACCTTTTCTCTGACGGTCCTCGTGTTAAATAATCTTTTTTGTTTTACTGTTTCTTCGGAAATAAGCCGTATTTGGTTTTTAAATTTGGTGTACATACGATTATAAAGTCTCACTAGAGTTGTACACACAAGTGTGACAACAAATTGAATCAATCAGAACTTTTACTTTGCAGAATAATATAGTTACCAGTAATTATTTCGTAAAAAAGAAAAAAAAGCAAGAAAATTGTTTTGATAAACAAAAAGTTTCTGTAATAATAATTATAAGAAAAATGACAACAATGTTGATGTAATATTGTTGGGTCAAAAATTACTTATTTAGCAGAAAATATAAAGAAACAAAATATGGTATTACTTTTACTTGTTATCAGCAATCTTGCTGTATGATTTAGTATTTAAGGCCAACTGTTTTTTTCCCAGAACAATACCATTTCTTACATGCATGGATCATGTAAAAATATTGATGCAGATTTTAAAGCATTAGTCTAAAAAGACGGGGTTTAAGACTAACAGTTTTCAACTCCAAATCAGTTCAGTTTCAAAACCTGAAACTGCCAGACACTTCCTGATCAACTGTCACAGTGTAATTCTCAAATTGAAGATGTTATTATACAAAGACATAACTGGTAGCAGAGAATAGGCTTTAAGCCACCAACCATAATGTGTTTGTTCTTCCCCTGACTGAGTTAAACTAACATCAATGACTTGAAGAACCACACAAAATGTACATGAACACACTGCAGTAGATGCCTAGACTTTTAGCTTTTCTTCAGATACAACATACCTCAGATGGATACTAATAAACTTAAATGTCTGCAAGACAAAAGTTTTATTTGCTTGACTACCTTCTACACCTCTAACATTAGTTACAGCAATCAGGGTGTTTTCTGACATCATCTTTTCATTTTCATTTATTTATTGTCATTTATCGGGGACGGCTGAGCGTAATTTGAATTGGGGGGCTAAAAAAATAGAATTTTTAAGGTGATGTTCACAGGGGCGAGCGTCGAAGGCGCGAGCCTCTAGAGGGGTCTGGGGGCATGCTCCCCCAGAAAATTTTGAAATCTAGAGTTTTGTTTCTTTTGGTTGTTTTTTCTTTTCTTTTTCTTGTTTTATTATGTTGACATTTTTATTTTATGAATATTTCTTTTGGCTTAAAAGTGGGGGGGGGGCTTTAGCCCCCCCAGCCCCCCCCGGCTCCGCCGTCCCTGTTTATACACTGTAATTCAGTTGTCTAGTTTAACTGCAATTTGTAGCAGTTCGCACTCTTCTATCATAATTAACTGAATTAAACACTATTGTTTTAGTCCTGTCAATAGCTTTGGGCCATCCACTCAATTAGCTATCGTTATTTGGATGGTCCAAGTGTCTTGCTGTTATGTTGAATTCTGACTTTTAAATATTATTTTACCATACAATGACTGAGATTGCTCTTGTTGCTTCCTTATATTATACCCCTGTAAATAGGCATATGAAGTTGTATAAAATGAACTAATCACCGTCATTAATAAGTTCTGTTAGTATAATTTTCAACGGTGAATATAGGAATTTGGTGTTACATTAACCACGCTACCTGGTTAATATAACATTTTGGAGGCACGGCTGCTAAGCTAAGCAAGCACTTTTACTGTTTTAACACCTTGTTTTGCACTTTCTTGATATTGACAGCTGAAAATTATACTAAAACAATTATTCACCTCAAGCTCAGTGAATATTGATGAATATGTACCTCTACTATTTCCCAGCAAACATTCGTCAATATTCACTTCGCCTTTGGCAAATAACTGTTAACTATTACGTTGAATCGCATTACATTTTCGAGCCCATAAACCATTTTGGGCACATTTTATAAGAACCTAGATAAACGACCTAGCTCACCAGGAGTTCATGTTGCTCAGTGGTTAGAGCATCCGACCGGTGTCATGGAGGTCGTAGGTTCAATTCCTACGTAGGAATCTGATTACCTTTTCAGTTGTCCCTTTTCCCGTTGCCAAACAACTAGTATGTTGTGAATTGTTGTTGTTTACATATTTTGGGATTTAAATGGCATGAATTTTTGGCATCCTACTGATGAACAGTTACGGCCTTTACATATTAGCAGAAGCAACAAATTTATTGTACTCTGGTCCCTTAGAATTCTACTACATAAGCTTAAATTATAAAATATTCAGCTCTCAGCTTACATGTAGACTGATGTCGAACAGCCACAGCGAACTGTGCAGTGCATATTAAGCTACAACCAGCCGTCAGACTAACATTCCAAGCAGGAAAAATAACTGAATGCCTTTTTTATGGAGCGCCATAGCCGGCGCCGACCTAAGAAAGCAATTAATTAAAGCAACAACACGAAAGACACAACCAAAATAGAGGATATTTTATAGCAGATACCACGCAGCTGTTTACAACCTCTAATTTTAATGGATCTGGTTAGGACGCAGCTCTATTGTTTTTAGGGTTAGGGTTCATTATTTCTGTTGTTCGTTTGAATTGTTCTATTGTTTTCTGAGCCAATCGCCTGGGCTGTTGTAATAGCTGCGTACTGACCCATATTTAGAGTTAAACCAGGTCAAGTCGAACACCGTAGTCAAGCATACCCTCCAAGATTCTAGTAATAACTTTGGGATCATGTGTAATTTGTGCCCCCCTCGACCGATATATCGGTTGACATATCGACCGACACTCGACCGATGTCTGCGATGTATCGGTCGAGTGTCGGTCTACTTATCGACCGACGATAGGTTGATATCTCGGGCGATATAGCGGCCGACACTCGGCCGATACGGCACGAACAACGCCACTACAACCTCGAATCTCTTATTTGGGGACGACCTGGCAAAACAAATTCGTGATGCCAAAGAGACGAATCGCCTTGGCAAAATTGTCGCCGGTCCCGGCATCCAAACAGTTTGACCATAATAAAGGCTACAACCTCGTACCCAGGCTCTCTCTTTTCCCCCTTGTTGTCTCTCTCTCGACGACAAGGGAGGCAATCCTCGGGCTCTTTGGTCAGCGGGTGGGCGCCCGGTGAGACTCTGGGATAATGGACGCCATTTTCCCACAAAGTCTAGGACGGTTTCTTTAGAAGTTGTTAAATAACAGCCAATCAAAAAATTCGAATTTTTTTCATTATTCTCGTGGCGACAACCCGCTGACCAAAGAGCCTGAGGACTCTGGGTACGAGATTGCAAGGGAGGAAAAGAGAGAGAGAGCCTGGGAACGAGGTTGTAAAGGCTACCGGCGACACAGCTCATGGTCAAACAAAGCATCAGAGAAACACCACAAAGGTGGTTCACGGCCGCCTTTTTTGGGGAAAGGCCACCGCTCGGCGGGGAAAAAGAAACCCTACCAAGACAGGACCGAGACAGACTATGTACTTATTGACTGAGTGGGAGGGTCGGACGGGAAAATATTTGGCCCAAGGTCATGGCGTACGGACCGAGCGCCATGACCGAGGGCCAAATATTTTCCCGTCCCGCCCGACCTAACTCAGTCAATAAGCATTTTATCATATGACCACCGCGCTTCAGTTCGCATCTCGCGAAGAGCCGTACGCGATCCTAGCAGGGCCAGACGGCTTTTTCCGGCCCTGCTCGCGCCATCGCGTACGGCCCTCATACGAGGATTTTCTCAATAGTTTTGCAATGAAAGCGCGCGCAGGGCCGCAGGGGTCATATGATAAAAGAAATAACTGCCTCACTGGCAAAAATTAAGTTAGCGGTGAGTAAATTTCTACCACTTATAGAGTCAAATTTAATTTTTATCGATCGTTGTGACACCTTTGCTGCAGGATGCATAGGGCATTCCTTATGGGGGGGGAGGAAATTCTTTCCACTGTAATGGAATGAAAATTGAGTTTGATGAACCTTCCCAACAACATTTTCTACCCACATGTAAGAGGCCCGCCAGTGAGGAAGCTGTTATCGATCTAGAAGCGGAAAGCTTCTATCGGAAAGTGTCATTGAGCCCACCGGGCACAGCCATGGAGAAATAATTTATGATGTATTTGTGCGCGTTAAAAAAGATGATGGTCACAGAATTATTCTTAACCCTAAGAATATGCCAACAAACTCCATTTTAAGATGGGCACTCTCAACACCACCATTAAACTAGTTGAGAAAGATTGTTTCATGGCGTCAATTGGCTTGAAAGACGCATACTATTCCGTGCCCATCGCCACATCGGACAGGAAATACTTGCGATTTTTTTGGAGGGAGCAACTTTATCAATTTACATGCTTACCCAATGGCCTCTCATGCGGACTCAGAAAGCTTACCAAACTTCTTAAACCCGCACTAACAGAGCTACATCTCAAGGGTCATATCTCCAGCGGTTATATAGACGACCTGTAGTTACAGGGGAAGACTTATGATGCCTGTGTGCATAATGTTATAGACACCGTTATTCAAATTGATACCTTGGGACTCGTAACCCACCCAGAAAAATCTGTCTTTGACCCCTCCCAACAACTAGTAATTCTGGGTCTTGTTCTGGACTCAGTTAATATGACAATTACATTAACTCAGGAAAAAGCCCTGGCACTCCAAACTGCGTGCACATCGCTGCTTAACACGGCTTCTCCTACTATAAGAGAGGTAGCACGAGTGCTCGGAAAGATTTTTTCATCTTTTCCTGGGGTCATGTACGGGGCTCTATACTATCGCCACATTGAATACGATAAAACTTGCGCACTGCGAAACAATCGATGGAATTTTGACAGGCGCATGTCTTTATCGGCGAATGCTAAATCCGAGCATGAGTGGTGGATAGCTAATGTGATGACAGCGGAAAATGTAATGACCCGGGATTAGCCATCATGCGAGCTGATGACGGATGCTTCTAACGAAGGTTGGGGGGCTGTGTGCGGCCCACACTCGACAGGTAGCCTTTGGGCCACCACATTAACTATCTAGAACTGTTAGCAGTTTTCCTAGGCCTTAAAGCTCTTTGTAGCTCGCACCGCGACAGGCATATCAGTTTAAAGATTGATAACACCACTGCGGTTGCGGCAATAAACCATATGAGAACAAGCCATTCTGAGCACTTAAACAAATTATGTAAGGAAATTTGGGATTTGTGTATAGCACGAAATGTCTGGATCAGTGCGGGACACATTGCAGGGAAAACTAATGTAGAAGCTGATCTGGAATCCAGACAAAACCAAACCACAACTGAATGGATGCTAAATACAACCTTGTTTTCACAACCCCTGCAGACATTGCAATTTGCACCAGATATCGACCTATTCGCGTCTAGACTGAACAAACAGCTTCCTAATTATGTCGCATATAGGGCGCACCCAGAATCAATAGCCATTGATGCCTTCACAATCAACTGGGCAAAACTAAAGTTCTATGCCTTTCCTCCTTTTAGTGTTATAGCAGCTGTGCTCAAGAAAATCCAGGAGGACAAAGCCACCGGTGTCTGCGTGCTTCCCAACTGGCCGACACAGGCCTGGTTCCCCAAGGCAATGAAAATGACGGTACAGGAACCGGTAGTGTTGAAAGCAAGCAAAACACTACTCCATTTGCCCAACCAACCAACCGCACTCCACCTGCTCCACAAAAAACTGACCCTGCTTGTTTGCCACTTATCAGGACGCACCTGAACAAAAAAGAGATTTCAACTACTGCGAAAGGTATCATTATGGCATCTTGGCGCGCTAGCACTGGTAAATAGTACCAAATATACCTCTCGTGATGGGAACTGTTTTGTAAATCTCGGAACATTAACAAATTTAGCGCTAGTATTGAAAATGGAATTGATTTTCTGGCATCCCTTTATGAGAAAGGCTTGGGATACAGCGCCATTAATACCGCTAGGTCCGTCCTCAGTACTTGACTTTCCAGGTGGGAATACATTTGGTACTCATCCGCTTGTGACTAGATTTCTTAAGGGCGTATTCGGGCTTAAACCCTCTTTACCAAGATACACCACTATATGGGATGTCGGGACAGTGTTGCAGTACCTAAAAACGTTGCATCCGATACCCGAACTTTATCTCAAGACTCTGACTAAGAAACTAACATGTTACTTTGCCTTCTGACCGGACAACGGTGCCAAACCTTAACAAAGCTACTTCTCTCATGCAAGCATTGCCGGATAAATACGTGTTCACCATCGGAGAGAAACTTAAAACCACTAAACCAGGGAAACACCTTGAGCCACTTGAACTAGTTGCGTACAAGCAGGATGAAAGCTTATGTGTGGTTTCCCACATAACACATTATCTCCATATGACCAAGGAGCTCAGAGGACAGAACTGTCAACTTCTCATAAGCTTTATCAAGCCACACAATCCGGCCTCCAATTCCACAATAGGTAAATGGGTGAAGTCTACTCTCGACAACGCAGGCATTGACGTCACCAAATTCTCTGGGAATAGCGCTAGACCCGCTGCGACTTCCTATGGAACTCAAACTGGTCTTACTCTCCAAGAAATACTTAACGCCGCAGACTCAAGAAGCTAGAGTCGCACTCGGCTATCGCCTCGTGCGACTCTTACGCTTCTTTCGTGCTTAGCAACCTCCCAAGTGCATCCATATCTCAATAGTGCACGCTATGGCGTTTACCATTTGTTAATTATTTTGACGTTTGTTTACATTCTCAACTCTTCACTGAAATTAACGTGATTCATTGGTATTAAAAGTACAATTCTTGTAAACTGTGTCGTATTTTTATCTTCCAGAAGACAGTCGAATGAGTTTTCGAAGTTAAATACAAAAAAGGTTTTCAGACTCAAAAGACATTTGACAGATATCAACACTGCCAAGTTTCAGTTGAGCGGAATATCTCTCTTGTTTCTGTTCACATTTGCCTAGCGCGTCAGAAAGAATTGTAATATTTTAAGACGCTCAATTTTATCTCTAAGCGCGATTTCGAGCAAAGTTCGTACGTTCAGTAGAACCCAAGATACAAATTGTCGGATATTTTACATTTTTTGGGTCGACCGTTTGCGTATTATTGACGTTTGTTTACACTATATTCTTTGGAAAACTATAATTGCTTAGTGAAATTGTCATTCATTCGCATTACGTGTGAAAGCAATTTTTTTACATGGAAAAAGTAAAACTGTGTCGTATACTCTTTTAGAAGACAGTCCAATGAGTTTTACGCTAACTGAAGAAAATATGAAGTATAATAACTTGTAAGTATGCCATGTTTTCCCGTGTATTCAGTACATATAAGTTGTTAATAGTTATTTTGTCATTTTTTCAGCGAATCTTTCCTTTCACTTCACCTTTCCCTCTGTGTGAATGGAACGAATACGAGTTATGTGCAGACGATTAAAATTTAAGTTTAAGTAGCTTAAGTGGACGCTACACTGCCTTCACAACAGTGACAATGCATCCGCGTTAACGCTTCCAGGCGTCTTGTTGAGATCTTTAAGAACAAACCATTAGCGCAATACTGTATGTCATACATTAGGGTTAAGAAGAGAAGAAGGATCAAGAAGTGTAATCGTATTAAAGTGTTGACTAATACGAATCAGAATCTTTGAGTGGTCGCTTACGAGAGCTTTTAATTACATAGTTGTGACGAAATGTGGTTATCTTTCGATGCCATTAACATGATAGACTTACATTACCGGAAATAGCTTTGATTCGTTGGTATTAGGCGGGTTCACACTAGGGCCCAAGTAGGCCTTAAGTACCATAAAAACAGGCGGCATTCAGTTTTGTAAAGTATGCTACTTGCGGGATCGCTTGTCAATCAAACTACGCGGCAAAACCCGCCAAAGCAAATAACAAGACACCCAAACTTTCACCATGCGACCTCGAAACGTTCGAATAGCGTGCCTTATTTTGATTTTTACTTCTCTACTCTTGCGACAGCGGTCTTTCGTGCTTCAACAAATGTATTGCTTTGCTTTGATGGAGGAAGCCTTTAGAATTAGCCGGAGAAATCGTCTGATGTTGCTTATGTGTATGGCAGGACTTTCACAGCAACAGAGACCACAACTGAGAAGGAGAGCTTGGGTTTGGCCTCGACCACAGAACTGGTTTCGCCTTCTAATAGCTAATCCAGCACTGCATTTTCTTTGGAAGGAGCATTTTTGAGTCACTCATGAAACATTTGAATACCTGTGTGACCTTGTAAGAGCAGATCCACAAAAACAACAGACGCGGATGCGAGCGCCGATTAGCGTAAAAGAAAGGGTTGGTTTAGCATTATGGCGACTTGCAACCGGCAACAGTTATAGAAGCTGTGGGTTACAATTTGGATATGGAAAGTCAACAGCGAAATATATCTGCAGTGAATTCGAGCGCGCTCTTCTTCGAATGAAGGATCAATTCATAAAATTTCCCTGCCAAGGCAGGAAATTATAGATAAGATTGACGAGTTTGAAGAAACGTATGGCACTGACCTCAAATTGTGAGAGCCATAGATGGTTGCCACATAGAGATAATTATAAATGCTCCACCACGAAATCACAAGGATTATTATAATCGTAAGCAGCATTATAGTGTGATAGTTCAAGCCATAGTTGATTCTAGCCTAAAATTTATTCATGCTACGGTTGGTTATCCGGGCAGCATACATGATGCTCGCGTTCTTAGATTAAGTGGACTATACGATATGGCACAAAATGAACAAATTCTTTCTGGTCCGACTAGAGATATCAATGGAGTAGAAATCG
>BLFK01000786.1:596833-619333 GCA_014634185.1 Astreopora myriophthalma | reverse complement strand
TTCGCCTCTGGGCGAAATCCCTGCGGGGGCAATTAGTCGCTACTTAATAGCAAGTTCAGAGACCTAATATTTTCAATTGTTTTACATGCCAAGTACCGAAGCTGGAATCGCCCAACAACGGGTCGACGTAAGCGAATACGTAAAACGCGGTGAATACAATTTTTTCGCATGAGAAATTTATTAATTCTTAGTTTGCGACAGTCTAAAGTGTATTTTAATTTTAAAGTCCAAAACTATCATTTTTAAATAATCACCGGAAATAAAAAAAATTCGGTCATTATCTCGCAATTTAGACGTCCTCTTAATATTTACCATTGGCTAATCACTGCATGCGGATCTTTCTTTAATAAGGCTTGTGAATGTCGATGAACTTCTCTCGATTTTTCACTTGAAAAAACTCTGTTATCAACCCTTGATAAAACAGTCTGTCTAAAGCCGTCATTAGAGTCGGGCCGAATTGGGTCCTCGCTGCATGGCTGCTGTCAAAATTAAGGTATTCTTCATTTCCGGCTGGCAGATAGAAGTGTCGTTAGCGTGGGTTGAGTTGAACAATTGTAACAAAACGCGTAAAATTCTCGCAGGTAACCATTTGTGCCATCCACTTGTAGTGGCAAACCGCAATTAGTCTTCTTATCAATAATCACGAACACAGAATTTAAAGGTGTTCACCATTAACATTCATTGCATAAAACCTACTTACAAGTATCAATTTGTTATTTTTGGTGGCAACAAGTGGCCCGGGCTATTTACTCTGACACTTGGTCTTATTTTGTCGGACTCGCAGTTACCCGGAGACAAGAGCAGGCTGAAGGTAACGGAAAGTCATTCGGACGGATGTGTGGGGGCGTTAGAAGTTCTGCCTGAAAAAAAGAATATTCAAGTTAAGGTTGTTCAAAACCTTCCAAAATACTTCAGTTGGTCGAATCGCTTTTGTTACCATGGAATGACACACATGCTCTGCTGGTTTTGCAAACTGCTCCCCTTAACCAACACTCGTACGCCTTACGAAAATAACTGCTGAGTTAGTTTGTGAGTGTGAATTTTCCATAGCTCACAGAAAATATGAATGGCACACTACCGTGCGAAGAAGAAAATGTTAATTTGCTATATTGTTCTTAACCCTGGCCAGAGAAAATTCTTTTCAATCTGCTTGTCTTCGCTCATTGTCTTGAAGTTTAAAGCAAACAGCTCCGGGTGTGTTTATCAGGACTGTCTTCAAAAGGTATTTTTACGGAGTAGGAATTGATCCTGTGATAAGGCTGCTGTTTCTCAGCTACAAAACCTTAGAAAGCCATCAGCGCTGAGGCTATAGCCCGCGGCTTTTTAGCCATGTATTTGAGGCGATATGTTTTGACAATTGTTTCTATTGGTAATCTTTTAACAGCTAGCTTAGCCGTTGCCCAGTTTTCAAACGAACCATCCAATTGTCTTAAAAAAAGTGCATAAAAGGTGCCATTGTGGAATCACAAGGCAATGAGCATGAATCTTTATACATGGCTACGTCAACAACGTGCTTGGCGGTTCGGCAAATGTGGGTATTCGAAATGGAAAAAACAGCTTTTTAAGAGAATATCTTAAGGTCGACTCGGATGCAGACGCAATGCCCTCGAGTTATGTTAACTGCGGTTATAGCGGAACTGCGCCTCAATATTGTTATTGAGTGTTGTTCTCTACTGACGCGGCTATTTTAGGCGGAATTTCTTAACAATGAGCTTGCAAATGGATGATTAACGTCGGCATGGATATGTCGCTTTAAGCCCTAAGGACTCTGGGCGCGGTCTAGTGCCCTGGAAAAGTAAATATGCATGTTGAACTCTCGAATGTTCGCCGTGTTGATACTCAACAAACGGTTCTTGTATATATATGAGTCAATTTAAGTGATAATTACGGTCAGCTGTTAACGCAGTTAGCGCGGACTCGAAATAGTTAAGAAATCTACGGGTTTTTTGTTTCCGGCAAAGTTGCTGAAGGGATTTTGCTCCTAATCATCAGGTTAGTATATCATGTGCATGAGGTGGCACGTATTAAACAGCAACATCAGTTTTAGCTGGTGCATCAGAAATGAACCTTATTTTATACGATCTTGAAAAGGTAATGAATTTCTCCGTGGCAATGAAAACGGCAATGAAAGCGAGAATTTTCTCATAGAGTTTTTCTTATTTTACCGTACATGATTAGGCCTTCTTGCCCAATGATTTCTATATTTGACAGTGTAACGAGGGTAAACCGAATAAATCTTATGTGACCCGAAGAAAACTAGCCAGGAAGAGTTGAATGTAAAGGAAAGGCATAACAAATGTTACACCGGCCGGCTTGTGAATCGCTCTCTTTGTCGCCATTACGAGGAACTGATTCCCGGTTAGGCCGTCACCTTAACTATAGTACGTTGGTGTTTCCACTAATAGTTTTCCCTGTGAAACTGAGAAATTGTTGAGTTTTTGTCAATTCTTTTGAGAGCCGGCTGAGGAAACTTTCAGTTGCTGTTTGAGAAGCCAATTAACCGAAAATGTATAGGAGTGAAACTAACAACAGCTCAACTTAGTAGCGGCTGGGAATGAGGTTCACAGCTACTGATCCAGCGGCCGAGCTTGAAATGGCCCTCGATGTAAAACACGTCAAATGTCAGTGAGGTCTACTCCTTCCTCAGTCTCTTTTCTGCATGACAAGGTCATCAACACTCCTTTAATGTATTGTATCAAGAGTAGGAGTGATGACAATACTTGTTATTACCGTAGCTATACTGAGCTAATTAGCACCGTCTGAATCCAAAACCATTCGCTCCAAACTGAGAGGCATTGATTTGTCATTTCCGCATAAGCAGTCTTCGCAAGTCGAATATCTCCGATTGGTTGCTTAGCAATTAAGAGTGGCTAAGGCGATGTTTGTCCATTTCAGGACATGTTCTTTTGACTTTGTTCAACTCTCTCTTTGCTCAGCTGAACTTGCATTCGTAATTCAATGTGTTGGACTATTAAAAAACAATTAAACGGCTCACGGCTGAGGCACACTTTGAACCTGATCAATGCATATTCAGTGCCCCGATGCTGAAAGAATCTATTACAAAGAGCGTCTAAATGTCAAGTAACAACAAATTAGAGAGGTTACTGAACACGATTTTGCGCAGCAGTGTTGCAAGGGTAACACAGTTATAGAATAATAGATATCCAAAGAAACGTTTGGAAATGTCAGCCATGTTAGATCAGAAATTTAAGTATTGTTCATAGACAAGAGCTTTGATGTCCGCTTTGATTTCAAATGTCCGCTTGGTGACATTTTTCACTGTTTGTTTTCAACCATTTTATACAGCACATTATTTAGCGTATTCACCAAGAGAATCTGATTCCACTAACTAAACAACTCAGTTCAGATGCTTTGTTCTTAGGACATTTTACAATTTCGCCAACCTTACCTTTGAGCAATTTCTAGTGCACGGCGGTATTTTTCGTCTGCCGGGTAACAAACTAATTTTCTCTATTCGAACGTAACCCCAAGCTGTTCTCAAAACTTGCAATCAAATACATCATGATCTCTCAATTTTTGGCAAACTTCACGGAACTGTTCGCTTATAATTTAACACTGAACCGTGGCTGCTTTCACCGAAACACTCAGCAATTCAACAGAATTTCTCAAAAACTGATAAGTTAAGATTCAATTCAGTCTGAGTGCTTTCATCACGATTATCGTCAGTTCCCTCTTTAGCCGTTCATTAGGCCTCAGTGTTTTTGTAAGCAACACTCTTCAAGTAAACAAAGGGGAGGATTTTAAAGACCCAGTAAAAAAAGGTCAAATTTGTTCACTTGAACACTTCCAAGAAAGAAATCGATCTTTGCCAATATTGGTCTTTAAAGGGAAAGTTTCATGGGAGATGATCAAAATTCATGTAAACTTCAAACATTTTGTTAGTATTTGACTAGTTTCTAAATAAGTAATTTCGAGAGATAAAGTATATCTAGAACAAAAGAAAAAGTTTAAATTCTGTTACAAGCGATTTTTTTTTGCGAGTTACAAGCGGAGCCCATTTCTCTCCTGCTTATCTGCCGCTCAAAGCGTCTATAAAAAGTTTCTTTGCATTACAATAGCCTTTTAGAGGAATTTTGACTATTATCTTGCCACCACTATCGACCAAAAGTGTCCTTTGGATTTTCGAAAAATACTATAAGTTGCGTGATCTACTCCCTTCAAATACCCAGAAAAAAGGCCTAAAAATGCATGACATGGCAATGCCGTTTTAAAGACAAAAAAATCTTCTGTGATTAGTCTAACTCGCCCTCGTCAGTCAACTCGCATTACTCGCAGCACCTCTTAACTTCTGAGGAGTGCTCGCAGGACCATATCACAAAATTTATGTTTATGTAAGCTGTGACGAAATCGTTCGGAGCCAGGCTAAATAGAAGAAATGAAATTAACAATATGGAGTACTAGGTGGCGAACGCAGCACACGTCGATTGAAATGGGTTTCTTATATAGAACTTGAACTTTTATGAAGAAGACAACATTTTAAAATTTTACAAACATGTTTTTACGGACTCCCGTCATCTTCAGTGTAATGATAAATCACAGTCTGGCCTTTTTATATAGCTTCCTATATCTTGTTAAAAGGATGGAAAGGTCAAGTGACAAATTTCGAAACAGCCTTGTACACAATTATAAGCGGGAGAACAGTGGACGGAGAAAAGCACAAAGTGTTTTGGAAAATGCTTAATCAATGCCCTCAGTAGAGCTGCGCACAAGTCAGTAAACTTTTTCTCAGGCTTATGCATTGTATATTTTCATCACAGAACGTAACGGCTTAAGTTGACCAACGATTGGCGCCCGGCAATGAGAATCATACCTTGCCTAATCAATCCAACTATGTTGAATAACTGGTACCATCCAGAAAACATTTTTAAGGCAAGAAAATTAGTTGAGAAAAACGAAGAGAGCTGCGTACGATTCTGAACGGAAATAAGTCATGGTATTTTTTCAATTTGTATCTCACCAGATAGAGAAGATTGAAAACGGACATTAAAAACCCAACAGCAAAATTCACGGAACACCTCGATGCAAACTTCCAGCAATGTGCACGGCATAAGTTGCCGAGGAACGGGAATTACCCTTTGTCTTCAACGTAATCAAGGTAACCTGGATCATTGCGAGATGGTATCGACTCCAGCAGAAAAAAACTATCCCAAGGGAATCAATCAAAGTATTTCCATAAACACACGTAGTTCTTTGGATTCATTCTGCACTGCGCAAAGTGGAGATGACCTGGATAACTTTGTGGATGCGCTGTTTGAAGGGACTTGGCATCCAGAGAACTCAAGGGCCTCAGATGGCCTTGAAAGAAATGAATCCACAAGCAGTATTGGTCTATTTGATGAGATGGATACTTTTGAGCAAGACTTTGCAGGTATTCCATCTTCTTGGTCTCCGTACGTGGGCCCCAATGTATGTGCTCCGATTCCAATGGGTGAGAAGCACAATACAGCCCCATTGACGCATTCAGTTCACGACAACGCCCTTTACAAGGTGAATAACCTCTATCAAATGCCAAACTCTCAAATTTCAAGCAGGCCACTCAACCCATTTCAGGCTTTTAACTTTGGACTTGCTAAGGGCCTTCAAAATCCTTCCCGTGGCTTAATCACAGCAATAAGGAGGCTTTGTGACCTTCTTTCGAAACCAAGATCGGACCATTTGGATTCCATCTTTGTACGTCTTCTTAACAACGCCTTAAAGGAAATGGAAGAAGCCGCGCAGCCAACCCAGCCCAAGCGGAAAAGAAACAAAGCAGACCGCAGAGCTCGTAATGCCTGTAATAGGAAGAAAAGCCGACTTATAGCCGACTTAAACTCAGATTTCTTGGAAGGATCGAGGTTGCGTTCCCTGTCGTTGGAATGCCAGCTGAAGAATGTAGACAATGAGACAGAGATTGTGGATTTAACTGAAAAAGACAGTTACCAGCGGCAACGAGAGGAACAGGTGATTCGTAGTGAATCGGCTTTTATCAGCCTGGAGGACACAGTGGAAAATTTCATGGGTAGTTTGATGCCTTTAATCTAGCAATATATAAGTCTCTTATGTATGACTTGTGTACTTTTTAATTTTCCTGTATGCCAGTGCGCAAAATACGATCGGGAGAAATAAAGAACGTTTCGAGGGTATTCTTTATCTTTTCTCTAGTAATTTTCCACGTTAGAATATTAGTGCATTCCTACGTAGTGATCTTGAATGAAACCATAACTTAACTATGCCAGAAAATCTAGTGCCCATGAAAATCAAGCGGGGCACTATTACTTCGTAGAACGAGCATATGACTTCAATGTGGTGATTTCCATAACCAATAGAGGTTATAGTAGGAGACAACAATATGTTCACTGGTGTGTTTAGACCGCAGGTGCCACACTGAGTTATATTTCGACCGATCTTGAGGCAATGCGTACATCGATCACAAGAGCACACAACAACTGCCATGCAGCATTTACAAGATTGCGATTATAATAAAAAAATACTGATATATATTACTTGCAATTGTATAGTCATACTAAAAGAGTACAGCTTTTTCTGATTTAAAAACTGACGTATCTATCTCTCTCTTTCAAAAACATTCTCCCGGGCAAAAATGGTCAAAAAAGATGGGAATTGAAAGAAAAAGGAAAGCTAAGACTCACAGGAAGCATGCAATTAATCATGGGAAGCCCGATTAAGCCTCTGGCCTTCTCTTTTGGAGATTCCCTTCTACTAGTTTCCTACTCGCTTTCTGTTTCCTAGCCTCCCTTCGCTCCCTTTTTGCATGATCACCTCGTTTATCAGTCCAGTAGGACGTCGATGAAATGGGAAATTTAGAATGCAATCTCACTTAATCCGTGAAGTCTACAAATGCAATATTTTATCTACAATGTCTACCCACAATGTTTTAGCCATTAAAATGCGAATACAGTTTTTACTTGGCCATTTCAGTTCATTTCTAGAGAGATGCACTGAAAATGCAAATTTAAAGTACTTGTTACAAAATACATATGCATGTTACAATTAAATTCAAAATACATGTACAGTTTCGATCAAGAGAGGATGAGGTGAGAGAATATATCACTATGCTCTCTGATAATTATTTTCAATCAACAGCATAGTCTCTTGTTTTCAATCTATTTTTGAATTTCGCGCCACGCGTGGAAGCCGCCATTTTTAACCTCAGCCCCATGACCTCGCGGTTCACAAGACGGGCCAATCAGAATCCGATCCTTAAATAACTAGTCTCATGACCTCGTACTAAAAATAGATTGAAAAAAAACGTACCGGTGATAGAGGGCCATGTATGGGGATATGTTCCCTTACCTCATCTTTTCTTACTCCCATACAAGGTAGAACGGGGAAACCATACAAGGGATGCAACTAAAGATGTCACGAGCACTTAGTACCGGTGACATCAGTGTCAATCATCTGTCTGTTTTGGGGTTGGAGGAGAGACTAAATCCTGCGCTAGAGGTTATTTTGGCCACGCCTCTGAACTACTAAACCAGATTCAGAAGAAGTTTTCCTCTGAAATGCCTCGTCCACACGAGCAAATTTTATGTAGCAATTTTAATGCGGCTAATATATTTGATCGTGTATGCAGGACATACAGTATATTTAAACGCTGAGTCTTCTGTCTGTGCATCAGGGAAGACCTTGGACAACGGAAACATAGCAAAGCAAGCCGAGAAAGATGGAAAATACTGCAACCTCTGAGCCATTTGCACCTTTTCCGAGTTTCGCGTCCACAAGAACAAAACGTTTTTCAGAAAATACGTTTGTTCTATAAAATTCGGTCATTTTTTTCTTTTTCATTTTTTCCACGAGCATAAGCAATAAACTAATAGTCACATAAAACTGAAATGATGACTAAAATCTGCTCTTGTGTACGAGGCCTAAGCTATAGAGGCATTTTTCTCCTAAGGCCTTAGAACTATTCCCCCATTTCTCTAAAAGCAGCGAGCAACCAGGAATGAATACAACTAAAATATTTCATTTCAAATTTATAAATTTGCAGATGCTATCACTGAGCATTTCATGTAAGAAAGTTGTTAAAGTGTTGATCCTGACTCCTTTCCGTAAGATTCAACGCGACAGGGTTGTTATCAATGTTGTTGTTGTTTTCTCGCTGCTTATCACGTTTTACTTGTAAACTTGAAGCCTGGTTCTCCTTTTTCACACGACATTGGTTGCCTGCACGCTTTACACTACTGATCAACGCACACTTCTCTGGTTGTACTCTGTCCAAGAATTGAAGTACCATCCAAGGCTACCTTGACAACGACCTCAAGGGGGAAAGGTGTACGAGTAAAATAGGACCAGGTGTGGGACCGAGTGGTTGCATGGATCCTAGGCCTAGACGTTGATCTCACAGAACCAAGGGGAGGAGAGTTAGGGGAGGGGACCCAAAGCCAGCTGGCGCTGGACAACGAGCAAATGGAACCCTGGCACGGGAAGGGTTAAGGAGGACACAAAGCCGTGAAGTGTGACACTGTGATTGCATGGAGCCCCAGGAGAATACTGAGCAGATGAGGGCCAAACGACCAAACACAGGACAAACAGCCGGGGATTACACGGGCCCCTTTGGGACGTGGGGCAGCGAAGGATCGAAAACTTCCCAGCGCAGAGCGGTGGTTACAGATCCCAATATGGTTGGTCTGGCATGAAGTGACGACTACCATCGACCCTGAGCGAGAGGTGTCCTATACAGGACGAAGCGGGTTCAACCTCGCTTATCCAAGCAGTTCTTCGACAAAATCCAGCAAAACATCATCCGGGTCAACATCGATTTGGCCGGTCATGTCTTCATAAGGATTGCCTATAGGACTCACGTTATGAGAGGACATTACTGGTGAAGTTAGCCCCGCTGAGGATGATGGTGACGACGAGGTTGGAGATGGTGTTTGAGGAAGCGGTGACTCTAATGGCGGCAGTGGTATCCACTGACTGCCTGCTGCGGCTCCGTCCCTTTCGCAGTACTCCGTCACAACAGATGTGTTAAATACCGGCCATGGCATCGGTCTTCCACCGTCATTAAGACGAGTCAACGCTGTTATTTTCATCTCCGCAAGCGCCTGTTCTAAAAGCGGAATGGCATGCAATTCTAACTCAGATGACTTTACCAACTGGATAACAGTGGTCAGCGACTGTAAAGCTTTACAAAGCACTTCTAATCTGGGTATCGTGACGTGATTGGATGCGGGCAACGTTAATTGATTGCCTGGGTGAGTCTCACTTTTGAGATCGTTGACAATTTGCAGCCGGGAGATACGTCCATTTTGTCCCTGCTGCTGATCCTGGTCCTGCTCCTGAACGTGGTAGTCAATGGCTGTTTTATCGTGAGGCATTACAGCATTGCATGGGCTATGATCTAAAGAGTTTAGATTGGTTGCCACAGTATCACGACTCACCATGTTCTGGAAGGAAGCCGGTTGTGGCGCTTGTAAGTTCTTCTTGGGACAATCGGGGACAGTTACGATCCTGATGATGCTAATTTCGTCATTGCTCAGAGGGTCTGAGGAAGTGGGCTCCCTTGACTGCATATTGCTGTCTCTGAAAGGATTAGAAAGTGGGCGGGCCAACGCATTCCCCATCATTGTCCCTTGCTCTTCTGCGCCAGTTTTCAACTGTTTGCAAATGTCGCACCGCCCGAGCCTTTTGTTGCATTTCTGTGCATGACTCTTCAATAGTTTTATATTTATACACGCCGGTAGAAAACAGTTTGGATCGGAACACCCTGGCGGGTGCATAATATGTGTTAACTGGTCCCCCAGTGAGTGTTCATTGTCTTGTGGCTTTATCCGACTGAGGGAGGGTGGCATCTAAACAATTAAGACAAACTGGTTAGAGAAGTAACCACTTTTAATAGGGCATTTCATGCTTTGTAACTGTCTACTTTAATCGGAAAAAAAGCTATCGATCGCGATTTATTTTGGGCATAGACTTGTACAGGTTCCGGGAGGTGAATTCATAGAAACAACCTGCGATGCTGTCGAAATAAGTAACTCAACTTTCTCCCGGAATATTCCATAAGCACTTGGATGAAACAATTTATTGACTACCGTCAGTGCAATAGTCTATTTCACCAGTGCGGCGGCGTTTTCGTGAAAAATTTTAAACTGAACCAGATTAATCTTTACGTTTCCCTCCGCTCAGAAGTAAATCAAAGTGGTTTGAACATTTGAAAACAAAAACCAGATTTTTACCCACTACATGTAATGCATTTGCCCTTAGTTTTTTTGTACACAGCTTTTAACAATCTTGGTTCCTAGGCTAGTTTTGCCGTAAATGGGATAACAGTCACTTCTATTCCGGCACTGGGCTACAGCCCATCTCTTACCACCCTCTATTAAAATCGTGTAGCCCAGTAGACAGTCGTCAGTATCACGTCTCAGCCTTAGGTGGGTTGGTTGAGGGAAAGCATTCACGTCAACAGCATTTTGCAACAAGTTTGTTCGTAAATTCGATATTCTCCTTAAATCTGGCATCCCATAATATATTTCTCAGAACATTAGAACTCAAGATGGCCGCCGTATTGGAAGAATATCTATTAATTAGTAAAACCTACAGTTCCTTTAGGAACTGTGCAGTTCGTGTATCGTTAACAGTACATAGCATCGGACCCTATTCAGTGTCAATGTCAGAGAAATTGGGCTGGACCGGTAACCCAGGCTTGCACCCCTCTGCTAGATCATAGCAGACTGGAGCATCACCCTGCGGCACACTTGCCTGCGGTTAATATCAGAATTATAATGTAGTGAACTAGCGAGCTCGGCTAATGAATAAACAGACAAACGTACGGCTAAATTCCTCTGCATACTGCAATGCCTGACCCGGACCCATCAGAAAATCGACTTTATTTAATATTCGAAGGCTACAGGCAGCAAACGAGACAGTTACTGCATGATGATGGATAATGACACACTTAAAAAAATCAGTTCACCATCGCGACGCAATCGATGTGTGAGGGCTTGCGGCAAAATTTGGGGCTGAAACTAATCCATGCCAGATGCGCAGCCCGGAAAACTACGGAGTTATAGACCTTATTTGCTCGAAAATGCTGAAAACAGATCACGGTCATTGGTGTTCATGGTGAATTAAAGGTTGATGTATTCATGCGTGCCAGAGGAAATAGAATGCTTTTCAAGCGTATGCGAACTCGAAAAACCTGCCAAACAGGCTAAGACTGAACATTATGACAATACACGTGCAGTCGGGAACAAAAGTGTACGAATTAAAGAATTAACAAGTCGATATTTTCCAACTTACATTTCAGCTTGTTTCTATCTCAGACGAAATGAAGACTTATCAATTTCCGATGATGCAAGAGTGTGGATGTTTTATGGGGCCGAGATGTTACAATGTAACTCATATTTATACTTTCGGCACAAGTTACTAAACAGAGACACGACTTTACGTAAGGGTCTTGGAATGTAAATACCAGTAGAAAATTCCGTTGATTACCATTCAGTTCAAGAACGTCGTGCATGTCCAAACGGAACCAAGGGACAATACAGCCGTAAACAATATTCAGTTTGTGTATGTCATGGATATTTTATACTTGTTTTAAGAGTTTCCTGTTTGAAGCATGTTGTCTAAAGGTTAAAGTTATTTTCTGTTAATTTTGGATTCTGCAAACTCTGGTGTCTGCATCTCAACCGTTTAGCGGAGTCAATAAAAAGGCAGTGAATTTTGTCTGATTCTTTGGAAACGCTACTGAACTTTTTTTTTTTAAGCTCCTTTCTCATTTTTTATGTATTACATCTAATGGCGTTTAAAATGACGGTAAGGCTACTTAACAGCTTGGCCGCTATAGGCTGTGATTACTCGTGAGATCGATCCGTCAAAACAAGCAGTGTTGATGTCTAGGTTACTGCCTGTGATAATACTCTGTAGCCCGGGAAACAGTGTCACAATAATGGCCTTTGACAATAACAATGCATGTCTGACTTCCTCTTTGTCGACGGGGTCGCTTGTGGCATTATAATGACATCCCACTCAATCAGTTATGTTCACTGATTTGTTCACATCCGAACATCAACGACATCAAAACCGGCCAAACAGATGCAAACCATAAATAAATAATCATTCATTGCACTTTAAGGGAGTTTACCGTTATAATAACCAGGAATAATAATGCGAATTGATATTGCTCAATGAATTACAATTCAACAATGCCGTATGTAAAGCTAAAAATAACTTCTAAAAAGGTCTTCTGTTCTCCTCGATTTCTTGCTATACACGCACTCAGGCAGATCAGGTTGTAAGGGAGAGCCTCTCTGTTATTAAGCGACTTCGTTTTGCTGTGAAGTGAATTATGCTTTGTGTTTAGAGAAGGTTTCAATCGAGTGTTGATTCCCGTAGTTTTGCAATCTCGCCCCCAGAGTCTACGTTACCCTTATCCAGAGGAACGGGCAACGGACGCTCTGGAAGAATCCAAAACCGGAACCACCAAATCCTGGTTCCGGTTTGCAGTTGCGCCTGCGTGGAGTCATGTGAAAAACAATTTATACGTTTGAATTTTGTTCACACACGAATGACACAAGTGATAGCATTTTTTTCCTGTAATTTTCGTGGAAGTTGTAAACTTTGCACTTCGCGCAAACAACTTCCGGTATCTTTGTTCTTTGTTTTCACCAACCAATTAGAGTCGGCCCTGTTTTGGATTAGCCCAGAAGTCAGTGATCCCTGGTGCTGACCAAAGGGACTGCAGCCTCTGGGAACGAGATTGGTAGTTTTGGTTTGCTCTGAAGATTGCATCACACTTGCGCGAAATTTTCAACCAATCAGATGTCGCTAGCCGTGTTTACTTGCTTTGCATTTTGATTGGTGTGTTGTGCCGGTCAGTTAATTAATTAGTTCGATTTGTGGTTGGCAGAAAGCTACATTTCATTCCTTCCTTCCTTCATTGTTCTTTCAAAACTCAGTTTACTTATTCTATGCCACAATGTTTCCTGTGACGTTCAACAAATCTCCCATTACGAAAGTAATCGCATTACGAAAGTAATTGCATTACGAAAGTAATCGCATTACGAAAGTAATCGCATTACGAAGGTAATCGCATTACGAAAGTAATCGCATTACGAAAGTATCGCATTACGAAAGTAATCGCAGAGCCATTAAGGCTCTGCGATTACTTTCGTTTTGTTTCTTCTTCTTTCTGTCGGTGCATTTATACAAGCATAGTTATTCTTTCTTGTTTCTTTATATTTTAGTAGTTTGTCAAAGTAAGCCATTGTTTCGTTAGCGCTAATGGAGATTTGTTGAACGTCACAGGAAACATTGTGGCATAGAATAAGTAAACCTAGTTTTGAAAGAACAATGATGTATTTAATTGAGTAATTCACCTTTTCGGCGTTAGATTTCACGTGTAGTGTCACGTAACTTGTTATGTAAACAAACCGGGAAAGTTCGGACATTCTAGTCAACCACGCACGACACGTGTACGAACTTTTCAACTTCGTCAACTTCCAGTTAAACCAGTTAACTAGTAAAACCGCATGTAAGGATGAGTGCTATGATTGTCAAATAAACCCACGTAATGGGAAATTAGCAGCTACGAATCGTTGTAGAAGGTGAGAAAGAAAACTAAGCCTTGGTTTAACTATCTGACCACACTGGACTTGGGTATCAGGGCGTGGATATCCTCGGCTAGAAAATGCAGCATTTTTGTAACCTAAAGTTAGGTAGATCGTAGAATGAAAGTTTAACGTTGAAGAGTGAAGAATAAAGTCAAATTAAACGTAAGTATACAGTCCAAGATTGTTGAACCAGCGTGTGCGAGACTTCTCTCTAACGCAAGTGAGAAATTCTGCGAAACTTTCTTTTCATTTTTGTAGCTACTGCGCATGCGCGAGTAGCTACAATGCTGTCGTTTTGATGGATAGAGTCGATTTTACCGAAGCGGCTTTCGGAGACCTTCGGATAACGTTCGATTTTCTAGACCCACGATAATATATATATATATATATATATATATATATATATATATATATATATATATATATCGTTTAATCCACTCTTTGCAGTTAGAACTATGTATAAACTGAATTATCAAGCGGTATCATATACAAAACTATTAAAAATAATTAAGGTATACTAATGTAAAATCTACATAATAATTAATCTAGAAATCTAAAAGTTATAAAATCATTAGCTCTCTTGGTTCTTGCCTCCTGGCGAACGGACTTTTCACTCCCAGATCTAAGATTGTAAGGAACATTATAAACATTAGCCTGAGGGCGGAGTTTCCACGTCGCAATGAACTTCCTACTTAATGTTTCTCGCCTGACTTCTAGACTTGTCTAGTCATGTCGGTAGTAAATTTGATAAGCATCCAATTTCGATAGACTTTACAGGTTATAAAAACACAAACAAACTTATTGTTTATAGCTTTTCTTACTTTGAATCTGGTAGTACATCTTTTTGTGTCAAATACATATTTCACGTTATTAGGCCAAATCACACGTTGTCGCACAGTTTCTTATTTGGCTAATTTTTCTGACTAGGCTGCGTCTGTTTTATTGGCATTTCTTTACGCCTCACACTGAACTACTGTTAATCACGGCCTCGCGTCTCCGAAATGCAGAAAGCTCAATTGCCATGCTGTGTTTGTCTCGATTCGTACCAATACATTAGTATGCGCACAGATTCGCCACAGCGCTGAAAACGCAATTCCACTCCGACTCGGATGTGTGGCTTTTGCGGCAAAAGTTAAATGAACGGAAACAATTGCGTTCCGAAGCGGTTAGCGACTTTGCTGGGGCTATCCGTCGACTGGCGCAACGAATAAATCTGCCCCGTTCGGAATGTATCAATTATTTTATCCAGGGTATAAGACCAGATCTCAAAAATTTCGTTATCTTACAACGTCCAACGTCTTTTGAGGGAGTCGAAATGCACGCCAAACTCAAAGAATCCGTGCCCGATCCGAAACCTGCGGATCGAACGGACGAAATATTAAGGGTGCTTTCGATTGGGAAATCCGGATTTAGATCTTAAAATCCGGATCTTCGGATTTCCAATCGAACGCAAAATCCGAAAACGGATTTCGCGACGTATTTTGTTAATTGAAATCCATGTCGGGAAAGGATTTCAAATAATGAAATCCGCGGCGAAATCCGTTTTCGGATTTTGTGTTCGAATGGAGATCCAAAAGATCCGGATTTTAAGATCTAAATCCGGATTTCCCAATCGAAAGCACTCTGTGCCAAAACCGAAGTCTACTATCGCCGCTGCCGATCGTTATCATCCTTTGTCTAATAAGCCCGCGGGAGAGTTCCGCCCAGTGACACGAGAAGAGGACAACTAAATTGTTTCACAGTTGATCCGCCAAGAATTGCGCGGGCAAAACAGTAGGCACGCGTCTTATCAGAACACTCGTGGGAGGCGATCTTTTCAGGGTCAACCCATTTGTGATTTTTGCAATCGATCAGGTCACGTCCTCGCAACGTGTCGACAGCGAATGAGGCAAATGCAGGGTCAAACACCCGGGACCCCCGAATCCCGAATTTTAATCGACCCCCACAAACAAACTCGAACTGGGAAGGTCCAAATTATACGCAGCGCACACAAAATCAGCAGCATTTAAACTAAGAGCATCTCCTATGGTCAGGAACATTGGGAGATCGATGAAAATTATCCAAACCATTTAGCTAAAGACTTTCAACAGGATTTGTTTATAAACCGATTACGCGTAAACTCGTCGGCTCAAAATAAGTACCATGATTCTATAAATCAAGAGCGCAATTGGGGCGATCGCGAGCCGAACCACAGGAATTTCCGCCCGCACCCAATGGAAGAGAATGTTAATGATACTATTGGTGGTGAGTTAACCACTTCACTGAAACCGAATAATAAGCCACATGTATATGTTCAAGCACGCGATTCTGTGTTCCCGAACAGATCATAAATTACAACGATTGTAACACATACTGGGCGTCCCAGATGGAACCGTCAAGCTCACCATGTCCTCATTGCGAAGAGAATGGTTCATTAGCCGAGGTCACAATTGTTAAACAGTTATTACCTATGCGCTCGTAATCATTCAGTATAATCGCTCTGATTCGCAATCAGTAGTTCGTTAGCCTTTCACCGTCCAGAAACGAACGCAACAACAAAGAGACCAAATTTTGCCAACAATTTCAACAGGCATTTTGCCGTGTTTCTGACGCCCTCTTGATCATCTCGGTAAACGTAAACACAACTAAAATTATCAGGGTGTGGATATCCAACAATTTCAACAGGCATTTTGCCGTGTTTCTGACGCCTTCTTGATCATCTCGGTAAACGTAAACACACTAAAATTATAGGTCTACTTGGTCGTTCGAACCTTTCTCTTTTTAACTTTGTTTTGTTAGCTATCCGATCTTCTTCACTTTATTGTTTTGGTTCTTTGTTTATTTCCTTGTTTTATGACATCCGTGGGTGAGTTTTACGAGTTCTTGCGCCCGAGATAAGTCAAAGTTACAGTATTGGATTTTGTTAGAGCCTTCCAAAGTCGGCTATAGTTCCCTGCATTCTGACTGTAGGTTTAGCCAAACCAGTCTGTACATGTTTAAGCAAACGAAGAAGAAGCTATGAAACACTGAACTAAACTCCAGAACTTTGTGGAACTGTGTTGAGATTGATCAGATCAACTACCTATCAGAGCCAAAAACACGCGACCCTTGCCATCATCCGATCATCAGTAACAATAACGATGCATTCGCTTTCGCAATACCTTATTGTCACAGTAACTTGACGCGGTTCCTTTAAAAATCAATTTTCGGCGTAAACAACCCACGTTCGCATACATTAGTAGTCTGACAGGACTAAATTTAAATTTCGTAACTAACTTTTAGTCTTGCCTTCAAGTTGTCTAAAGGGCGACTTCAATGCAAATGAACAATGTTTTTGTGGCTACCTGCCTCGAAGAGGCGTAGCCACTAATGTCATGATCTGTGTAAGTAAGTCCGTCCGTAACCCTTTACAATGCCCGTTCGTGTAGCTCTAATCTTTTGATAGTTTTCGTAGCCAATCAGAGTGCGCTGTTATAGTTTTCGTTGCGAATCAGAGTGCGTCCGTAAGCGCCTAATCCTCGGATATTGTTCGTGGCCAATCAGAGCATCGACGGTCGGTTATCGACCTCTTATTGATCCAAGAGTCTGCTTGTGCTTCAAAGCGGACTCCGATGTACGTAAGGTTGCATTTATGTTATTTACAATGATTTCGTACTATTTTTCATTAATAACCAGGCACAGATTTCAAAGAATCTGCGAAGTGTTTGTTCGTAAGGATTTTTCCAGTTTTTTTGGCATTCTTTGGAATTTTCATAGCGAGAAGACGATCACTGAATCAAAGCGTTTGTTTGGCCGCCTTGATGATCGAATGACTTGTGCAGTTCAACGCCGTCAGTGGCCTTCTGTAAATCGTTTGGCTCTCCATCTTGAAGTGTCAAAAAAGTCCCTTCGGGGAACGTTGAATTTCCTTCGGGAAACACAATATGTCTCTCGAGACACAAGTAATTTCCTTCAAGAAATAATTGCTTTGCTTGTTCAGTTTCTGCCAATATTAATTATATCGCTGTGTCTAGATGTCCGGCAGCCGGACAGGATTTTCAAAATACTCCGTGTCTGGCAGTCCGATAATTTCTTAATTTCGGGTCTTTGTACGCGAAATAGTCGATCTTTGTTTGCATCGCGAAGAAGTTGTCGATTACAGTGCTCAATTTGTTGTGTTGATTTCTCTTACCGCTCCGCACTCCCGGCATCATCAGACTTATTTATTTGCGTGTTTGCGGTGACTGCCGGACAGCATTTTCAAAACACTCCGTGTCCGGCAGTCTCATAATTTCTTAATTTCGAGTCGATTTACGCGAAATAACCGATTTATCCAATGCTATCTTTGTTTGGATCTCGAAGAAGTCGTCACCGCACTCCATGCAAATCTCGGAATCATCAGACTTGAAAATTATTTACGTGTTTGCGGGGACTACCGGACAGGATTTTCAAAATACTCCGTGTCCGGCAGTCGATTATTTCTCAATTTTGAGACGATTTACGCGAAATAGGACTGTAAACGACAACTTCTTCGCGATCCGAACAAAGATAACATTGGAAACACCGACTATTTCGCGTACAAAGACCCGAAATTAAGAAATTATCGGACTGCCGGACACGGAGTATTTCGAAAATTCTGTCCGGCTGCCGGACATCTAGACACAGCGTAATTATATAGTAGACAATGTTATTCAGTTGACATTTCAGGGCTGTTAAATATTGTTACATTTGAAGTTAATAAAAATTGCGAAGTGTCAGACGTGCAAAACTATTTTCAACTTTGTCCATTTTCGTCCCACTAAAATTACTTAGC
The DNA here is from genome assembly GCA_014634185.1 of Astreopora myriophthalma. Taxonomy (NCBI): domain Eukaryota; kingdom Metazoa; phylum Cnidaria; class Anthozoa; order Scleractinia; family Acroporidae; genus Astreopora; species Astreopora myriophthalma. The sequence continues at coordinate 600,991 of BLFK01000786.1, read as the reverse complement.
CAATTTTCAATTATCCCTCTTATGTTTCTGTTGGAGGCACAGCAGCCTCATGGTTAGTGCCCTTGACTCTGGATCGAGCAGTGTGGGTTTGAGCCCTGGCTGCTCAGTGAATTTCGGTCAATACAAAATGCAAACTGCAGATGAGCAAAGCCAATTTCTAGCACATTCTTTCAAGGCCAGGCTATCAAAACGAAGAGTTTTAGTCAGTTATTTCCATCCAAGGTAGCCACATGCAGTCCTCGACTGCCTATTTTTTGTCTTGAAGTCATCTCGAAATCATCTCGGAATATCCGTAATGTGATCTTTCGAACTTCTAAATATCACTTGCAATAGACCTCTGTTGTCCCATTTCAGACCACGTGATATTCTCAAGGGATTTTTGTTTTTGTATTTTCAAAAATTATGCAAACATGTGCACGTGCATAAGAAGAGATTTTAAAGAAATGTTTCCTAGAGTATCATCACGTGGTCTGAAATGGGAAATCAAAATGTACGAGCTAAAGAGGTCTTTTGATTGATCTGCTAATTGAAAGGAAGAACAAAAGCTCCCTCGGTCGGATAAGCACTTGTGTCATGCAAAAATAGCATGTGTAATCACGCGCGTAACGGCTCTCTTGAGTTGCAATTCAAACTGCTTTGACGTTGACGCCGAATACTGCAAAGATAGGGATCGCATAGCGTACAGGTTACGGAGCCCGAAACCATGATGAAGGTCTTAGTCGTATCTGTCATCCTGTGTGTATTCACCATCAATGTGGACGCGGCCCCTGTCTTGGACGACTTTATGCAGGGTATGTTGGTTTGAACGAAAGTTTATGACATCTTATTTTTTATTCAGAATTGTTTGGTTTGAAAATCTATATTTTTTTCTGAGGCCTAGAGTCGCATGGCTTGACTGATTCTCTTAAGTTACTGACGCTCACGAACTGAGATAACATGCAGGAGTTACCGTCGGTAGCAAAATTGAAAGAGAGAGAGACTGTTATAAAATTGATTTTCAAGCCGAATTTCTTAAAATAAACACAATTTAGACTCCTCACAACTGTCAAGACGATGGAACGATGGAATGATGGAACCTTTGGAAAATGATTTTCGTACTGTGTGCGATCCCGGCTAAACGAGTTATTGCTTCCATCAGCCGGCAGTGCTGACTATTTATATATTTTTTATTTTTTTTTTAACCGCGTGCACTAGAGTCTTTCAGTTACTGAATTTACCTAAACAAACAGCCTCCAGCAGCAAGAACGCTAGTTGTGTTATAAGTTTGCATTGATAAATGTGTTGAGGGCAACACGAAATGAAATCAATAATTGAAATTGTGTAAAACAAAACCACAGACTCACAAATCAATGGAAAAAACTGTGTATTACTCGTTATCAATCCACAGTGACAGTGCCGCTGAGATGAATAATGAATACAAAACAGAAATTCAAATTTATGAATGTTAACGGTCAACATTTAATTTGTTGGTCTGCACTTCATGCGGAATATTCTCGTCAGTCTCATTTAATTGACAAGACTCCAGTTTCTTTCTATATACTTTTCCTTTATTGCTTGGTTTACATTTTTTTGTTTGTTTGTTTCTTGTTTTTCAGACGCATGGGAAGATGAGGTCGAGATGCCTCAGTCTGTACGACTCAATGACTTGCTTATCGATTGTGTGGAGAACATGAGCTGTGACTGTCCCAAACTGCTTTGTACCGGAGACAAATATTGCATTCTAGAGACAAAAAGGGTTAAATGCCAGCTGTACAAACCGTACGAGAAGATCGACGTGAACAATGCAAAGAGACCATTCTTCGGGAAGGGGGACTGTGGATGCCGGACCATCTAGCCACACCACAACTCAACTTCAGCTACTTGGTAGCAGTGAATGGAATTTACACGCCATAAACATATATCCATTATAAAATTGAAGCTGAAACTTTAAAGGAACTGATAAGTTAATTGTTAATTAGTAAAATGGTTTAATCGTAATGAATTGACGGATTTAACGTAGATCCCCTCAACCTTACTTCATTTTAAAACCCAGACACTCCAGGCTGGCATAGTGAAATCGAGCCTTGGCAAGGAAAGCGTGCACCCCTCTTCCATACGCACCAACTGCATGTTGCTAAATCTAAATCTTCCCTGCACATTAATCTTTTATTATGCGTATAAATCTCTTGGATCATTGTCACTGTTTTCCTGTTTTTTGTTGTTGTTTTTTTATTCTTTCTTTTTAATAAATATGTAATGTAATGTAATGTCGTTTAATTAATCCTTTCGCAGTTTCACAACTGAATTACAGGAAGAGGTCAGTTGACGTTAACATATACATGATACACTAGTTACAATTAATAAATAGATAAATATATATACGATAGTTCAGCTTGAAAGACTTGAAAGACTTGAAATAAATAAGCGAGATGGCTACCTCAGTCATGGTAACGCAAGAGGGAAAAACATCGTGAAGGTATGAGCCATCTGGCCACTGCTGTTGCTGTCCGTACTTTTTCCTTGTCTAATAAGGGGCTTACTGACCTATTTACCTCACCACGATATTGACAGATATTTCCGGAATTTTCGATATCACTCAGTGATGACGAAATCACCACTTTGATCTTTTCGGTAGGAATGATCAACAGTCATTTTGACATTTGTAATAAAAAAATGTCCTTCGGCTGCAATTACTGCCTTTACAATGGTCGATAATTTATACCCCAAGAGAGAGAGAGAGAGAGAGAGCCATTATTACCAATTAATGACCAATTAACTGTAACTTGAACGTGTTTTTAAGTCGAGTCAATGGGCGAAAGGGAAAATACCCCAGTTCAAAAGTAAACACGTTGCATCACCAAGTAAAAATAACGTAAATGCAATAACAAGTATAAGGGTCGGTTACTATTAACGCTCGACCGCGTACGTTCATCGGCAAATCTATCCGTGAAGTATCATTTAGTGACTTTACAAATCTGAAAACAACCGACTCAAGCTGTCGAATTTTTATATACAGGTGAGAGCATAATTTTACATGAATGCATGACGGGGCTAGTTTCTGTTTGTTAAGGCTGATTATTTTTAATTTTTTAAAATCATCCGCAAACTAGAGGTAAATGCTTTGGAGTTACTATTAATGCCATCCAATGCAACTTTACATTTTCAGATTCTTTACGTCGCCGTTCTGGCTGACTTCATTTCTCCTTCGTTACAAGCGCCTTGCCATAACGTTCATCTGAAGATTAAGCCTCGGAAGCTGCTAAAGCGTCTTCGTGAAAACCTCTTGTTCGTTGAGAGACCTGGTTCGAGTTCCATCCAACAATCGATTCCTCGACGGATTGGCCGTGACGCCCAAATTCCAGGCACTTTACTGTGTCCCTGGAGATGGGTCCTAGATGACAACCCTGATCGAGTCCCTCGGTTCCTGACCAAGGCTGTCTGCCCTGATTGTGCGCATAACTGTCGCTCAGTGTTGTATTACCATAAGGGACTGGTGCAGAAGTGTGACGTTAGAACTGGGCAGACTGTTTGGAAATGGATTTTAGTACAACTTCCGGTGGCTTTTATTTATGATCCCTGAAAGGAACTGAATTGCCTGTCCACTGGAAATGCCGTGGTCGCTTCGTGCCCTTAAGTTAATTTAACTACAACTTGAAAAGATGAAACATGTCAATTCGCGTGAATGGTTTTACCGATCGGATGGCACCGTCAGTTAAACCTCAATTGTTGTTTCTCGTGCGACCAACTGTTGTGTGTGGTTTCGTTTCAGATCAACTCACCTGAATATCACAGCAAAATACTGACAATATTTAATGTCTCAAACAGTTTTAAGAATATATTTTTACCAAAAAAACTCAGATTACTCATACCGTGTGTAAATACACTTGTTAAATACATCAGTTCTTGATGTAAACCATGGCTGGGAGTATATTTCCAATAAGACCGTATTCACAAAATACCTGTATAGAGTTTGTATAACAACTGTATTCTTTTCTTAATACAAACTCCAATTAAAAAATAGTCATCTCTTATAGCTTAAATACTATTTACTTCATTTTATTTGGAATAAATGGGATACGGACAGAATTCATGTGACCGGGCTCCTGATGTGACTGCGGTCCATCTTGTTCTGACACACCATGCTACTTTATTTTTCCCTCCCGTCTATCCCTCTATCCC
>BLFK01000786.1:558808-596778 GCA_014634185.1 Astreopora myriophthalma | reverse complement strand
GTGTGATCCCGCCTTTGCTGAGAACTTTTACATCGTCTTTTAACGAGGACTGTTATTTAATAAAGGCCACTCGCTGGCCAAAGTTTGTCAAACCCAGTGTGTGTTCTTTCTAACATAGAGCCTCAGCAAACAAAGCTCGAAGAATACAGTGCTTTCAAGTGTTACTATTATAGCAATTTTAGATAGTGTGCGCGATGATGCAATCCTTACGTCGCGAGTGTTCTTCGCGCGCGTTTTCATGCCTCGAGCAGCCATGTTGTGTTAGTTCGAGAATGAGCCTCTCGGAATCTTACAGAATCTTGTGAAATTTTCTGGTCAGTATACAGTCCAAAAAAACGATCTATGACAGATACCAAGTGCATAAAATCATAACTGACACAGCTTTTAAATTCTTTACATTACGTCTTCTGGTAAAAGCACTGCACCGGCATGAAGTCACTTGAATTTTTCAAGTGCATACATGAGACAATTGCTTATATTGTCCAGAAAGTGTAAGCATCACTTCTTCAATTAACCTCTAACCCGCACTTCACAACCATTTCATTACGTCTTCTGCTTTCGAATTCTGAGAAAAGGCTGCTAAAAATGCAAATTTTGATGAAGTAAGACGGAAACTGTTAGGTAGGGTCGTTCCTTTGCTGAACAGGCGTCACTATTGCCTTAGAGAACAAAAGAACGAACAAAGATAACAATCGATTTGCATTTAAAAGAAAAAAACAATAGGAAGTATGACCGTCCACAGCCAATGGAAAAAAGTGTAAGACCCTACCGAAACTGCTTGGGGATTTTTTTTGAAAAAGGCGGGAAAAATGTGTTTCGAAACTCTTTACCCACGTATTCCGGTGCGTGATATTGCGCAACTACCAAATATTTATAACTTTTGAGATAAATCTGAGCATTATTGTTCTTCCTGATTAGAAACTGTATTATATGTCTTTATTTCTCTATTTAGCGTTTTGTCCATTTAACTACTTTAGTTTGTTTTTATATTTCCTAACTAGTTTTTGTTCTTAGTTTTAATATAAGGACCCTTCTGTAAACCACTTCTTGTGATGTCGGTATCCTCAATAAAAATTATCTTTAATGCGCTTTATTCGTGCGGTGGCCATGTTGGTTAGGAACAATAGAACTCGTTCCCCTAGCCTCGAGTTGATAAGTTTGAGAACGAATTCCGGGGGGACAAACAAAGGTTTTCAGCCCCTCGGGCCTCAAAATGGCCGCCGCGTGAATAAAGCCCATTTTTAATTGTAAACTCTATAGTGTCACGAGTCAATGTACTTAGAATCTCTTCAACGTTTCGTGGAATAGGTCGGTCTCGATATCACGCAGGCTTCTCTTTACGATCGAAGTATTGTCACAAATACAACCCCCCTTTTCTCCAAGGTTTTTCACTACCGTAAGGGGGCTGTTGTTCGTTCTTGTATTGCGTGTACTCTACATATTGTGGGGGGTAGCCCGGAACTTCCTCTGTTTTGTAAGGGGTGTCGCCTTGTGTCACGCACCTTGTTGTGAAGGTCTCTGCTGTTACTCCCTGTGGTATAAGAATTACTCTTCCGTAATGGACTGGAGCTGGTTTGTGAGGACGACAAGTCAAATAAAAACAAAGTGACGTGGCACAAAGGAGAATGAACAAGCCAAGGATTGAAGCAATTATGACGTCAACTTCAAACGGGATGCAATATTTAGAGCAGATTCCATCACAACAACTTTCCCAGGACTTGCAATGTAAGTGGTTTGAGCAGGAATGTCCCAGACAGTCATTTCGAGCTGAACAGATGCCATCGCAACAACTCTGGTGTCCACTGCAATCGAATTGTTCGGAACAATTGAGGTCGTTGGCGCTTGAGAGAAAAGTAAAGGCGGAAGCTATCACCGCACGTATCAGCGGATGTCGACCATAATAGCTCAAGAAAGCAGCAGTCGCAGCCATTGCTTCAATTGTCCTTTCTAAATCACTGAATATCGTCAGCTTTCAAGGTGTTGATGAATTTCATTTATAGTTGCTGGGAAGGAGGATGTGACTTTAAACGTTATTAAAAGCCTGTCACAAACATTATGTTGTCAGAGGAGGCGTTCCCGATCTCGTGATATGACTCAAAGAAAGATCAAATAGCCGAAACCTCTCCGCCCATGGGGACCTCCCATCGTTTCGTTAAAAATTAAAAGAAAAATAAAATTAAAAAAAACGAATGGCCCCCTTTTGAACTCAGTCCATGCTGTTGAGCAACAAGCAAGAGTGCCATTATAACACCTCTTCGTACGGGTTAGAGAGTGATTGACGAGGGCCTGGGACGAGATACGTTTGGCGTGACTACTTGTCACACAATCACGCAACAAAATGGCGGCGCAACACAGCACAAGAAGGAACTGGCGATGCACTTTAGAGCGAGCAGAAAAGTTTATTTCACCGCAATATTTCTCTGATATTAACTTATTCAGCAGGTAGGGGTGTTCTTGTTTACTTACTTAGAATTGTTCATGCGTCATATCATAAATCGTTTCAGCTGTTTATGAATATTCGACTCACACCTTGTCAGTAAATTGTAACTAAGTCAAGATACGCTTTCTCGAATCCAAGTATTATCGGAAAAAATAAGAGTTGTTTCTAATAGTAAGAGGTCGGATCACTTTAAGCAATGAAAGCTATGAAAATTTTTTGTACGAAATAAACTCTGCTGTTCAATGTGTTGATGTGAACAAATAATCTCGCCCGAAGAATGAATGTGCCACGTTACCACGTACATCATTTTGCAAAAACCGCAAATGTCTCTCCACCTTAGGTGGCAAAATTCGTGGTTTAATAATTCAAATTCAAATCTTTGAAGAAAACTTCTATTCTTTTAATTCTGATAGTGTATTCAGCAGTGAACATCACCCTTGAGTTGGCAGCCCAGTTACATCCTGTTGAATAAATATCCATTTCATTAATGGTCATTAATAGATGTCCGTCTTTTCCTTAGCTTATACCCAAAGAAACTGCCAGTTAGCTCTCTTACCCACTTTTCTGCCCCTGGAAGAATCACATACAATGAGGCTACCAGCGGCAAGTTTGTGGAGGCACAAGTTGGACACAGTTTTGGCCCAACGTAAGACTGGTCCTTGGCCGTGAATGTTTGGGAGGATTGAAGGCAGGCTAGGAGAGGGAATGGGGAGAATCATACCCTCTTTGATATAGACAAAGGGAGAACTATATACATGTTTCTGGCCCCAGTTGTTCTAGTAGTCTTTATTTCCTCACAAGATAAAAAATACATATCTGATGTTACAATATTTGAGTAAAAAGTGTATATATCTAAGTTATTTACAAAAGAAAGGTGGATGACGCTATCCACCCGATAAACCGCTATCCAGCGGATAAATGGTAGTAAATCCAATTGAATTATCCAGTGGATAGCACTATCCACCCTTCGAACAACTGGGGCCTGTACATTTGTTGAGAAACAGATGAAACGTTTGCATGAAAATAACACTCAGAAGCAGTGTTTTAAACACCCTTTTAAAAAGGCAGTGATGCCATTAGACCTTGACTTCTGTAGCTATGATGATTCTTCTTTGCCATATCTGGACTCCTTCTCTACTGTGACTTTTCTTTGCCTTGTGTGCTGTATCTTTAGGGCATAATGGGGAACTTATGTTTTATGCTAAGCAGGAGTCACAGGTCCAATCATTCACCTGGCTGGGCGTTCTGTGACCCATTGTAACTTTTCTTCAATTGGCATAATCGCGTAATCTACCACTGAGCTTTGTCAAAATGCTTTCTTACTGAGATGATGATGATGATGATGATGACGACGACGGCGACGACGACGACAATACGATGATGATGATGATGATGATGATTGTTATTATTACATTTCATCAAATAGCCGACCAAGTCGGCACAGCATTGAGCGAACACGATAGAAAATATTTCTGGAGTGGACTGTCAAATACAGAGCAGTGTAGTCACTGTGGGAGATAGCCATGAACTTGCCTTGATTTATTTTCTCATAGGTGGTCAACGCATTGGTTCAAAGTTGACATCGACATCCCCGAAGAGTGGAAAGGGGAAGAGGTGCATTTTCGATGGAACTCTTCCTCAGAGGCCATGGTGATTGTTTTCGTAATCATTATTTTATTGTAATGCAGTTCAGTGGCTAACCCTTGGATTCAAGCTGTGTGTTGTCTATTTAAGGATAGTGGATGAAAACTAGAGGGGAATACCTATACCACCGATAGCACCAGTGGTTTAAAAGCATGCAATGTAAGCAGTCACGGAAAGAAAGAAGGAAGGCTTGAAAGGCATGATTCGAACCCGCGACCTTTGCTACGAAGTAAACGCTGTCCATTTTGTGAGCCTATGGTTATGCCTGTGGTGAATAAAATTACATTCTGGGTGAAATATGTTCCGTGACCTGGAATTTTTAAAACGATGGTACCCGCGAGAGCTGTGCCCGTCTGCCCTATTCTTGTGTACAAGAGCTACATTGCTACACCTGTATGTCTCTAAATACGAAAACCTTGTCGCGGCCGTTTTTTTTTTTTTTTCCCTTCACCTCTCTCTTTATTTCCTTTTCTTTCTCTTTGGGTTTCATTTAAAGTGCCTATCACCTTAAAATACTTTTCCGTTACAATAATTCTCTGCAATTGTCACAAACATATTTTTTGCTTTAAAAACCTTTTCCTACAGATCCGCTGATTTACACGCTCTCAAAAGTTGGAAAAACCAGCTGTAATTTGATTTACGACCGAGCAGGTAAGGGGAATGGGTTCAATACCGGGTTGACGTCACAAAGTACTTTGCATTGGGATTGTTCATTGTTCAACAGCGATGCAAAGTAGTTTTGTGACGTCAATCCGGTATTGAACCCATTCCCCTTCCTTGCTCGGTCGCGGATCAAACCATGTCCGGATTTTCCACCTTTGGAAACCAGTAAAAAATGTGAGTCTTCAGTAAAAAGGTTGTAGAGCAACAAAATATGTTTGGGAAAAGTGCAGAGAATTATTGTAACGGAAAAGTATTTTGAGGTGATAGACACTTTAAGGATAGCAGTGACGTGGAATGATCTGAAATAGCAGTTTTGTTTATGGCTTACATGGATAAAAGAGAAAGAGAAAGTTGACTCGTAGCCGTAACAAAAATGGACGTTTTCAATTCCTGATCCCCAGTCTGGTGTGTGTTTACTTCAACTTACTCCATCTCTTTATTTACAATATCCGGAATATGTTTGTGTTGTAGGTATGGCAAGATGGAAATCCCAGACAGGTGAGTTTGATTTTTATGACTGGTAAAACAGTCGAGCTAATCGTGAAAATGTCATTGAGTAGCCTTCACCCTTCTAAAGATTCGAAAAAATGTGTCGGTCGTGGAACTGAAAGCAATCCGCCTAATTAGAGAACTACTTTTGGACTAATGCGTCATGGCCAGGTCTTTTGAAATGACGGAATTTCCAACAGTTTGTGACCTCACTTAATTTTAACAACACACAAAGCACAGCGCCGGCGGAAGGTTTAGGTTCAAATCTTGGCCGGAACAACACTCAGGGTCTTAAAAATAGCTGAGAAGGTGCTGCTGCCTTTGCTTAAACAACTGCAAATCCTTAGACTTTCTAGTCTTCTCGGATAAGGACGATAAACCGTATGTCCGTCTCACAACCCTTGTTCGTCAATAACTTTGTGGGACGTTAAAGAAGCCACACACTGGTCGCAAAGAGTAGGGGACGTAGATCCTGGTGTTGAAGCCTGGCCTTTGTTTGAGTAATCTCATGGTTGAGTGGGAAGTGCTCGGAGATAGTAGCGACATAAGCTGCTCTAACTGAACCCAAGCCGGGTAAATAAAGCTATGATGTTGATGATGATCTTAATTTGTGTCCAGCCCTGTAAGTGCACCGGGGTCATGTACAGTATATTGTTTTTCGAATTCAGGGTTTGACAGGCGCTGATGGGCATCAACAGAGAACAGACTATGTGCTATCAACTGAAGCCATTCCAGGCAGGTATGGTGCTGCTAATCCAACCTGAATCCTGATTCAAGTACATCAGTTACTTTTAAAACCACTGAAGAAGAGGGAGCACCCTCGAAAGTTCTGGTTTATTTTGAACTGCAAACTGCGCATTTTCTTAAGGAAACTTAAAGACTTTCAAGATCATACCCACAGAACGAGCGCCTTTCCATCGCGGGTTGTCCTGTGCAAACCATGGTCCCTAATGATGTGGTGGCCGTGATGCAGAAGACTGGATACCACGTAAAGAACCATAAACTTCACTTTGATTGGTGGCATGCATGGCATGGCATGATGCATGTATTGAGAGGGAAGTACTTAACATCCTCACGGTACTTCGATATCAACAATCTCATATTGAGTCATTATAATGATAACCCTCCGGCTAACATAATTAATCTCCTCTAAAATATGGACACTCCTTTCCCATCCCCCCAAGTATGAATCATAAGATACCCAATGGACAAACGTCGTATTTCCGACCGTATTTGGGAAGATGGTAAAGTATTATTTCAATCGTAGAGGATCCGTCGCGAAAATCTAAAAGGGACTTCATTTTGCCGATTCTATTCAGATATATTTTGTACGTGGAGATGGCGGCCAATGGTATGTTTGGTGCGGGAAAAGACGGCTTGATTAACGCACCGGATCCAGCACGGGAATACACGCTCACCATGGCTGAAGTAGCTGTGTTTGATCCTAAATGCTATGAAGTGTTGATGGATCTCACTGTTATCACAGATCTAGCTAAGGTAAGGGATAATATGTATACTGTGGCTGAAAGAAAATGCTGACCGTACTCTTCTCAGAGCAAGCTTTGTGTGACTGTATTCATAATTTCAACAGAATCTCTCGCAAGAAAATCCCAGAGCTTTTCAAGCCCTCTATATCGCCAACGAGATTGTTAACGCCTGCCACGATTTATCAGACAAAACAGTCTTTCAAAGGTAAACCAAGGGGCGAAGGGCTTTATCAATACAATTTATGACCACTGTTTCTTCAGTATCACTTTTGATATATTTGTATTCTTTTTTTATATATATATACATATATATTTTGTGTTTGTTTGTTTGTTTGTTTGTTTGTTTAAACATATTCTACATTGTTTTCCCCCAAAGCACTTAGGCTTAAGGCTCAAATGTTAATACCACCAAGAGAAGCGAATATTCAGTGCCTTGTTACAATAATACTATATGGAAGGCTTGTTTTTTTCATTTACTGTCTTTCATCTAATGATTTGCTCGTTTCCAGGGCTCACGAGATCGCCTTAACATTCTTCAAACAGAGAAATGGCGACTCTCAGCACCAGATCCACGCGGTTGGAAACTGCCATATCGACTGTGGTGAGACAATTAATTTCAGTTTAAGGCAATCGGTGAGCAAGTGCGATTTGTTTTTTCCCCGCTGTTTGAGGGGAAATAAATCTCAAAAGAGACAGCTCGAAGAATTTCGTGAGGTCTGTTGTTATGGTCATCCCCAATAAAAGCGCAACTGAGCACTTGTTCCTTGTGCTTTTCTCAAACGTTAGTGTACTGTATGTCGTACTGATGCTCCGTGTTGTTTTCTGTAGCGTGGCTGTGGCCCGTCGCCGAAACTGTGAGGAAGTGTGGTCGAAGTTTTGCCACAACTGTCAGACTAATGGAGAAATATCCAAACTTCAAGTTTGTTTGCTCTCAGGTTTGTTCTGCGTTTGTTTCTTTGGCCACCCTCCGCTATCCTTTATCTAGCCTGGTTCGTGAACTGCGCATGAGCCTCAGACAGTCCAAGCTCAAGATAATAGACACACAACCAAGTTGACTCTTCCCCAGCACCCTGCGTGTTTTGTTACTACGGTTTAAAAGTTTCAAAGTTCAAAGTTTGTCTCCATGAGAACGCAAAGTGTTTGTTTTTAAAGTATAAATATGATTTAACAATCATTACTATCATTATTGAGCCTATTCGTTCGCCACTAGGCACAACAGCTTGAATGGGTGAAGCTTCATTACCCAGCGCTGTTCGATGAGATCAAGGTGTTTGCTGCTAAAGGCCAATTTATACCTGTGGGGGGGACCTGGGTGGAAATGGTGAGTAACGTTCAAGTCTTATATTGCATTTTCTCTTTTCTCCTTGCGAATTACCGCACATCTGTTTTTGTTTTCATTCTTTAAGGATGGCAATATACCCAGTGGTGAGTCTTTTATTCGCCAGTTTTTAGTTGGACAAAACTTTTTTCAGGCAGAATTTGGAAAAGTTTGTAATGAGGTTGGTAACAGATTTTCGTTGCATTATAATTGATTCTAGCAACAAAGCTTCTGAGTCGCGGCCACACCCTTTACTTCTTCGCTTTTGCCGTATTTCCGCATTAGTTATCTAATCAAATGCAATAGTGTGATGTTAATGCTGTAATATAGTGTCAGGTATGCTGATTGGGTAAATTGCTATCGCGCCAAATGCCTTTGGGAGTTTCACTATGCAGTACCACTTCCGTTGGTAACAAACACTCCCGCCCTTAAACACCGCAACTGATTTCTCTAGCAGCTCATCGTTAATTCATTAGTTTGAAAATTTCGCATGTGATTGTACGATACACACCAAGAAAAAAATAATAACAACAACCTTATACCACTGTTCTTACGTCACGTTGTCATTGTCAATTGCTGTTTACAGTTCTGGTTACCAGATACATTTGGTTACTCGGCCCAGCTTCCCCAGATCATTCGCGGAGTGGGAATGAAGTACTTTTTGACCATGAAACTGAGCTGGAGTCTTATCAATAAATTTCCGGTAGGCTGCTGCTGCCATCTCTGGATGGTGATGATTTTCGGGTCTGCTTTTGGGTCGTCGGCTGAAACGTGTTTTCTCTTTATTTTGTTTCCAGTTTCACACTTTCATCTGGGAGGGAATTGATGGATCGAGGTGTGTCATGTTGAATTGCTTTTTCAATTCTTTTCTTTTTAAAGCAAACACAAAAATACGGTTGTTCTTATGTCACATTATGTTTTTCGAGAGCACACAACATTTCTACCCACAGTCTAACAAAAGATTTTCTGGCCGAATGTTGTGTTTTGTTGTCCTCAGATGTCTTGCTCACTTCCCTCCAGCCGACACATACGAATCTCGCGGAAACGCTGCTGATGTAAGCCTTACATGATGTAAACCTCTAAAGTTCCGTTCCCATGACAAAATCCAATTAGCGTACGTTATGTAGAGGAGTCGGGTCGGTGCAGTGGTGACAGCGCTCCCTGGCCTTCCTCCAGTGTGATCCCTGTTCGATTCCTGAATTCGCTGTCATACGGGCGGAGTTTGTTGGTTCTCTACTGACTTTGCTGCGAGACGTTTTCCTCCAGGATCTCCGATTTTCCCCTCTCTACTAAAACCAACTTTCGATTTGAGCTGATTGGTTTTGATTTCTGCTCTAAATCTATTCCACTTAAGTAAAGATACAGAAATTTAGACTAGATTGACCCAGTTGAGTAAGCTACAATCTTGAACAAAATAGATGGAAAATTAAGACCCTTCCCTAAATCAAGGTTGGAAAAATGTTGGATTTTGGCCTTGTGAGACTTTATCCTTGTTTTCGGGGGGTGGGGGATGAGGGGTCAGTTCTATGTTATTTAGTCCGATATTGTAGCTGTATAAATGGGACTCTGCGCATTACTACTAAAACACAAAAAGTCACGAAGACAATGAAACGCAAAAGAAGTTGTGAAACAAATTCAGCCGCATCGTTTGAAACGATTTATCTCCTTGTTAAAAAATAGGTTCGGTTTGGGGAGACAGGTGAGGCCCTTATTTGTTAACAAACATTTCGTTTTGTTCCCGTTTTGTTGTTGCCAGGTCTTGAAGACAGTCAAACAGCTCAAAGACAAAGGACAGGCTCACGCCAGCATGCTGCTCTATGGGCATGGAGACGGTGGAGGGGGGCCCACGTTAGTACTTACTGTGTGTGCTTTATTCGGAATCAGCGAAAAGAGTTTATAGCCGTTCTATGCCCGTCAAGACTGATTGGCAAGGGGCATTAGCTTAACTCGTTAATTTTTGTGTCGTTGCAGAGAAAATATGCTTGAAATGTTAAAACGAATGGAAGATGTGGATGGCTGTCCGAGGTAAGCTACGAAATGTGCCTGATAAGAGAAACCCCTTATCTTTCCAAAAACCGACAACCCTGTTTCCCATAGGTGTTACAACTGATTGGCTATTAAATACCGAAGCCATAAGGAAGCTATCAAAATGTTCAGTTATTTATAGTGATTGCGCGGGGATTTTATTTCAAACTGTGACTTCCTGTAATTTAATCACTGATTTTATCTCTTTCGTTTCGTTAATTGCCGCAGGGTAAAACTATCAAATCCTCAAAACTTTTTTCACTCTCTTGAATCACGTGATGCTGAGAAGCTGTGCACGTGGATTGGCGAGTTGTACCTGGAGTTGCATCAGGGAACTTACACCACGCAGGCGCAGGTAAGTCATTTCTTGTCCGATCTTTCTCGTGGAGTCCTCTTTCCTTACTGTTGATGCATGAGAGATCGTGGTACGTTGCCCGCTTAGCAGGCAGCCCCTTTACGTTACGCTAGTGTGATATACTGGAATTTAACATACGGTATGTAATTTCACAGAACTTGAGCTATTGTTTAGCCACGATTCCCTTGGAGTGATTCAGTTTTTGACTCATATAACCTCTCATTTTGTTTCCAAACTCATTCAGATAAAGCAAGAGAACCGTCAAAGCGAATTTCTTCTTCATGACGCCGAACTTCTGGCGACTTTGGCTTTTATTTTACGGGACAATAATCCAGGTAAGGTGATGATACTCGCAAAATTCAAGCTACTCATGGCGTGAAATCCGGTCGTAGTGTTTGATAAGGACCGCGCAAAGAGAGGGACTTGCCCCCCCCCCGTCCACTCTACGTGCCTTAAACGGCCCTCTCACGTCGTCTTAGCATTTGTCGTGGATGAATTGAATGACCGTGGTATAATTCGTATCATCAGTTGACAATTTAGATGCATTTCAAGCCATTTCACAAGACTGAGATTTCAATATTTCCCGGAGGACTATGTCCCCGAGTCCTACTTCTTGGTTCTCGTTGTCGCGCATCTCACACTTCACAAAATAACGCACCTCAATGACAAAATGAAATTTACTAAAATGTCTTCTTTTTTTTTCAGATTACTATCCATCAAAGGAATTTCTTAGAATCTGGAAACTCTTGTTGTTAAATCAGTTTCATGACATTTTACCTGGGAGCTGTATCAAGCAGGTAAAAAAAATGCAGTACACTTATTTTTCACTGGTGATTTCCTGGACCTGTTGTAGTTACGTGTGCTCTCCTTTACCTCAGAAATGAGGCGCGAATCCTAAATTTCTGCCAGTCTCCAGATATCATGTTATTGTCATTATTTTACAGGCTGTTGACGATGCTCTACAAGGCTACCAAGGTAAAATGGCCATTTTAAAATTACACTAAATAAATTATGCCTCAGATTTTGGAATGAGACTTCATTATATTTTGTGTTATTGCCGCAATAACACAAAATAAAATGAGTCTCAACCTTTCGCGATTCAAATTATCACTTTTATCGTTTAATTTGCAGACATCTTAAAAAGTAGCCGACGAATTTTCGATGTAAGCTGCTCCAGGGTTATTTCTCAGGTAGGTCCCGAGGACGTTTTAGAAAAATTACTGAATTTCTTTTAACTGAAGTAAACTCACGTGACAAGCGGCCATATTGATTTACTGAAACATTGGGAAATATTTGCATAAAAATGGAGTTCAATTCCCCGAGGATTGTTTTGGGACACCAAAATGGCCGCGGTTACTTTGCTTGGGTATGTACACAAATATTGCCGCCATGACGTCATGTGAAAACGATACGTCCAGTTGAAACAGATGCCATTCTAAGGCCCGGTTCAAACGTCGAATTTCACATGTGCCGAATGTAATGCAAATGAGCGAGAACATTAGATTTTTCTCATTTGCATTAGATTCGGCACATGTGAAGTTCGACGTTTGAACCGGACGTAAATCATTCTCTGCTTTACAGTGTAAAGGTTAATTTTAAAAAGTTACTGTTTTGTTGCCAATGAATATCGTTAACTTAGATGTACTGGTAATGTGCTCTTTTTTTAATTTTTCATCTTTGCTAAGCTCAATTCCGGTACTAAGGATCACTCACGCTTGACGAAGCCTGTACTTGTAAACACCCTCTGCTGGCAGAGAACCGAAGTTGTCGCTATTCCCGCAGAGTTATGGGAACACTTATCGATGAAAGAAAAGTCTTCGGTAAATAAGCAAAGTTCAAAGGACGGGAAAACTCTTGGTAAGAGAAGTAAAGACAATAATTCAGAGGGAAGGGACTTTGACGCGCGCTCGTGTGTTTCACCCGGCCAACTGTTTATTAAGAAAAATACTGCAATACTCTTGGTCTCGTTTCGACTAAACATTTTTGGGTGAAAATGTTAGAGTTGTTTGCTAGTTTTAAAGTTTAGAAAATATATAAACTGTTCGTTTGCAGCAGGTTATTTTTATTGTTGCTCAATGTTTTTGTTTTGTTTTGTTTTGTTTTTGTTTTTAGCTCTAGTTTCAGTTCCAAGCTGTGGTATCAGTGAATTAGCTCGCTCACAATGTGAATCAGTTCACCCTACGGTGTCTCTTTCAATCGACAAGGTGATGAATTTGCGCATAGAAGATTGCAGCTCTTCTTTTTTTTTTCAAGTTTTCGCCGATATTTACCCACGCGCGCGCCATTGTTTTCAGTTCTTCCCCAGAGTTCTAACTGCTTCAGTTACAAGCCACATCCGAAGCAAACACTTTCTCATGCGCCCTCGTGTGTGCTGTATGCAAAGGTTTCTATTTCTTTGCCTCTACAGATGCCTTCTGCGTCTTCTGTATACTTCTTAATGCAGGGCTTTCACCGAAACATTTGTTGTTCCTTTGTTTTTTATATGCGTCAGATGGAGAGATCCGTTGTTTTAGAGAATGCCTTTATCCGAGCCGAGTTAGTTAGAGGGGGTCTAGTGCGAAGTCTTGTTCACAAGGCCACCGGCAGGTAATGTAATCGTCTAGATTGTGATTCTGCAATTAGGTATTAAGCCTAAATTAAAAGTAAAAAATGCAAAGGAAATACCAAAAGCAATTTATCTTCAATTTCAGGGATGCGATCAAAGCTGGTTATTCAGGGAATCAGTTCATCTTATTTGACGATATGCCACTATTTTGGGACGCATGGGACGTAATGCCTTACTACCTGGAATCGAGGTTTGTAAGTGGCTCACCTCTTCCTGGCGACGAGGCCGCCGGATTATCCGTGACAGTTCTGTGCTTTCGAGGGCCAGTTCTCCTGATTTCGTGCAACTGGATCATAATTTCCATGCAGCATTCGTTTAAACAAGTTTTAGTCTAGAGGCAAAAGTAATCTTTTAAAGTGAAATTGTATTGGCCTGACACCATGATATTCATGTGCAATATGTACAGAAAACTGTTACTTCCCACATCTTCTGACGAATTCAGAATCCTTGAAGAAGGGCATCTCCGTGCCTCAGTCGAGGTGGGTACCGCTATTGCATTTTGTTGATAAAAAGCGTTGTCTAACCCTGACTTTCTGCTGGAACCTGCATCCCTTATCTTGACCATACAATTGTCTAATACAAGAAGTGTCACGTTCTCAGCGAAGTGTCAACCATGCGTGTTATTATTTAATGGTGAAAAACTAAAAATAATAAACAATACAATAAATAACGAAAGACTAAATGAAAACTTTGCAAAATAATACGCAAATACTTACACAGAAGGTCCCGAATGACCAACGAAAAACACGAACCGACAAACCACATAACCGAAACAACATAACAAAAATGCCGCCGAAGCGTGAGAAACTGGTCAACTGTCCGGGTCCTGGGAAAAAAACTACGTGGACCGAAGCGAACTGGCTAGTCCCAGGACCCGTCTAAACATAACTCAACGACTGTCACAAGTAGTGATGTCAACGATCAATCATGGTCAGCGTGTAACTGGGCAATCTATAAGAGAATCACCCCTATGTTTTGCAAGAAGGAGACTTCACGCCATTTTCCTTTCCGTTTTTTGCCGTAGTTTACCTTGAGAATCAGCGAGCACAGCTGTCTCACGCAAATCGTTTCCTTGGATGCTGATGTCCCGTACGTCAAATTTCACACCAAGGTAAGTGTTAAAGAGAAGAAAGACTAAAGGGAGATGGATTTCTAGAGGGTTCACCGATTAGTAGGCTAGATGTTGCCGGCTAGAAGATGTGACACGTTAATAAAGTTGTACATTTATTCATGATTACGACTCGTGAAATGTTTTTTACTTTACGCATCCTAGGAATGAAGCCAAAATATAAAGGATGTGATTAGTACTTAATCAATGAAATGATTGTGAAGTGCGGGTTACAAATGAACTGAAGGAGTGATCCTCACACTTTCTGGACAATTTAAGCATTTGTCTCATATATGCACTTGAAAATTTCAAGTGACTTCAACGGGATTCGAACCCACGACCTCTACGATGCCGCTGCAGTCTGTGCTCTTACCAGCTGAGCTATGAAGCCACACAGTTGAGAGCACGTCAATTTGTTGGGCTCATGCGTGTTTTGCCGTGAAAGGAATGATGAATGAAATGAGTACTCAATGAAATGAGATGGCAAACTCGTGAGAGATGAGACCCTGCCAGGGGTTTGGGGGAACAAGGGAACTTGGCCAATTTGAACTGGGGAACTGGGGAACAAAGACAAAATATCTCGGAGAACAAGGGAACACAAACCATTTTAGGGATAAAAAAAGCTGGAAAAAGTTCGGAATTAATTTCGGAAACAAGGGAACACAAGCAAATTTGTAAAGGGAACAAGGGTTCAGAAATAAAGTTAACGGCATAGTGCGGACACTAGAATTTTGTGGCCTTTAAATGCACGGACTGTTTGTTCGCCGTACTCCATAGTTTAATGAGCCACTTCCCAAAAGTAGTTTAAACGATACCGTCACATTATTTCAATGTTGTTTTTTTTTTCTCATGTGCTTTTGTAATTCTGTATACAGGTCGACTGGCATGAAAATCGTAAGTTTCTTAAGGTTGAATTTCCATTCGATGTTCGTGCGATGAATGCAACCTACGAAATTCAATTTGGTCACCTACAACGCCCAACGCACTGTAACACCACGTGGGACTGGGCCAAGTACGAGGTAGGTATGCGTTGTGTTTGCGTGAAATGTTGCTGAGCGATGCGTGCGCAATAAACCTTCTGATTTGGAGTGTAAACAACGGATAATAGGCGACCAATTCAGACCATTCTAGCATAAGCCAAGGACTTACCTTTAACCCTCCTACTTTCTGTTTTGAATAGATTACTTTCACACTCGGGTCCTCGAGAAAGCTCAAGTGCATTTGAATCAACTGAGCTGATGCGCGAAACGTGCGAGCGCTTACATCTTGGTTTACCAACAGGTGTGTGGTCACAAGTGGGCGGACCTGTCCGAGCACGACTGGGGCGTAGCTCTCATGACAGACTGCAAATACGGCTACTCCAGTCACAACAACGTTATGTACATCTCACTGTGAGTTTCGTCGTTACTTCCCAAGCATATACCGCACACAGTGTCCTAGCATAAATAAATGCAGTGCTCTATACCACCTCTGCACTCACTATTGGTATAAGTAGCTCTGCACGCATTTCCTTAGTATAGCGGGCAGAAAAACTCTGGTGATCAACGGTCGTGGAGAAAGCTGCTGTGCAGGCAGCGCTGCCGTTGCTATCGTTGAGAGCGATTAAAAAGTTGCTGTGTTGCGCCTATTAGTAAACCTTGATATCAACGACCACGGTAGCATACCTTCTACTTTGTGCAGTGAGCTACGCGAATAGCCCTAATATGTGCATAATATGTTCCATCTTGTTAGGCTTCGTTCTTCTAAAGCCCCGGATGAGGAAGCGGATATGGGGTCGCACGAATTCTCATACGCGGTCCTTCCTCATTCAGGTAGAAATGCCTTTGTATTACCGCAATGAGCTTGTGCCGTGTGGCGATTTTACCTTCCAGGGACGACTTTACCGCCCCCCAACTTCAAGCACAATAAAAGTTTGCATTTCCGAGCTTCAAGATTTCAAAATGCTCTGGGGGAGGAACACCACCCTCCTACAAGTTAGCAAGTTATCCCTGCATTGGAGCGCTGTAGTAGTCTTTTAGTCTCATGTGCTTAAAGGAATAGGTTTTGTTCCTACTTCTTTTATATTTTAAAGGTACTTTTCAAAGTGCTGGTGTTATTCAATATGCGTATAATTTTAACCGGCCGATTTCCGTGGTAGCTGGTGGCGTTTGCTCAGGTAAGGGAAATGTCTCGTTTTCTCATATGCTGTATTCTATGGCGGGTGGATGGTGTCAAAATTAGTACTACCAAATTGAATGGCGATTTACCAAAATGAATGGATTACGTTTAAATTGAATGGCCATGACGAACTCACTTCATCCGCGGAAGACTGGCTCAAATGTTAGGAAGGTTAGTCCATCCCAGGCTCCTTGAGCATAGTCCAGAATTCAATTCGCGGTGGGCCATCCAACTGTGATCCATTCATTTTGGTGAGTCGCCATTCTATTTGTACGTGATCCATTCATTTTGGTAACTTGCCATTCAGTTTGGAAGTATGCCATTCAATTTACTATGAACCATTCAATTTAACGTGATCCATTCGTTTTGGTAACGCGCCATACAATTCAATAGTGATCCATTCATTTTGGTAAATCGCCATTCAGTTTGATAGTATGCCATTCAATTTATGACGAGCCATTCAGTTTGGTTAGCCATTCAATTTAAACGTGATCCATTCATTTTGGTAAATCGCCATTCAATTTGGTAGTACTAATTTTGACACCATCCACCCGCCATAGTATTCAATGCCACACCCATAATTCGCTGCATCTCTCACGGTCTAATTTTGTGTATGGTGAATATTGTAGACATCGTAATTTGCAAACTTTGTATCAAAGACTCGGTGCAAACAGTGGTAAAAAAACTAGGGTGAGGGGTAAGGAATTGGAAAACATAAATGAGGGAGCGGAGGGTGACTTACAATGAACACACTGTGTTTACTTCACGAGTGCGTGATCTTCTTTTTTGGTATCCTTTCAGATTTTAAGGGTAAATCTTTCTTTAGTGTAAACAACCCTGCAGTGATACTAGAGACAGTGAAAAAGGTATGTTCTGTCTGTCACAAAAGAACTTGCGAGACTCAATTGCGTATAGTCTTTCTCAGAACGCCGTGGTAATTTGCTCCTGGTTTTAATAAGTTATTTGTTTGTTTGTTTATACTGATGATACCAATGCTGTTCTTGCGTGTTTTTAGGCCGAGTCTATTGCATCGGCGGTGGTCGTTCGACTGTATGAAGCTTTCGGGGGTCAAGCTCGTGTCAGGCTTGCGACCAGCCTTCCCGTTAAAAAAGTCACAAGGTGAGTGTTACTGAAGTGAAGATAACAGGGCCTAGTTGTTGATGACACCCGACTAAAGGCCCAGTATCACCCTTGACGCCTTGCAGTCGTTTATTTTTGTTTTGAAATGACAAGCTTATTCCGGATTGGCTCTTTTTTCAGATCCAGCAATTTTTTACTACCCGATTCTTTTGAACTCGACGCGCAATGCATCTTGGGTGATACTGGGTTCTAATTGCTAATTCTGAGTCATAGTGAACTTTGACTCTAGCCATTTTCTTTTTACTCTTTAAACAGGTAACAATAAAACTTAACCTCTGGTAAAAGTAGCGTTGAGCTGTACCTATATTGTAGATTTTCAGTGTAAGTTCAAAATAGTGTAGTAGTGCGTAGGCGTCCCTTGGCAAACTTTTTTTTTTCCATCGAATTGTTAAGTGTTTTGTTTACATTTCAAAAACACTTTAAATTGTTGATGTTGTCGTATCATAATTTCGTTGATTTTGTTTCCTCTTCAAAACCTTTTAGCTTGAAAACAGTTGATTAAGCCAGAAATACACCATTTATGGCGGTAACTTCCGCTGGCAACCAAGAATGTTCATAGACAATTTTGTTACTTTCGTAATTCAGTGGTTTTCGTACAGAACTGATCAAATTTGAAATTGAACAAACTTCAATGACATGCAAAAATTTTTCCTCGAATTCATGGTTAAAATGGAAAGTTTCGGTTTCACTTGAAAAGGCTGTTCCACCATAACCTTTTTTTCTTTTTTTTCTTTTTTTTCCCTGCCCGGTATCATTTTGTTTCAAATTATAAACAAAGTAGACACACTGCTATGGTATTATTCTGTTGATTTCGATGTTTCTGAAACTCCCGCAATTCTTTTTTGCCGGTGACCAAATATCAATCTTTGTTATACGAGCGGATTGAGGTGTTCAATTTGAAGCACAGATGCAATCGTAGTTAAATAAAAAAATTTGAAAACTGTTGAATTTTCGGATACTTTGCAAACCGTTTAAAACCCTTTCTTTAGTTTCGGCAATAACAAGGAAATTCCAAATAAATTATTTCCTTCGTTTAAGGATACTTTTTCTACACCTGCTGCTACCCACGGTTTTTCAACAATACATTTAATTATGGTTCTGTTAAAGCGCAAGTCGGAAATATCTTGAATTGCCTTCCCTAAGGATGCCGCCGTAATAATGCATTGCATTTATTTCCAGAGTCACGCCTACAAAGGCTTTTACCGAGAGTGTTTCTGTGATTTGGAAGTCTGTTTGCACAGGGTAGACATCAATGCCTTTAGGCAGTTAAGTTTGCAGTTATTTAGAACAACAAAGTCGGGCAAAGACATGGACGAAAAAGTTGGCCAACAAAATCTTTCTGCGATGTGCCAGCCGTTTGCAGCTGCTCCAAACACAACTTTTTGCAACATGTCGAACCAGACAGGATCCGTGCTTCTTAATGCCCCTTACGATCATTCATTTAGAAAGATCTACTATTTGGTGACAAGCACTCTCTTTGGTGCTATTATTGTAACGAGCTTAGTCGGCAACACCCTGGTAGCTTTCACCATCCTTCGACGGAATAACATGAAAACCCCTTGCAATTATTTCATCATGAGCATTGCTTTTGCTGACATTGGAGTTGGCGCGATCGCGGCGCCACTCCGTGTATTTGAAATCTTCCTTTCGTGGCCGTTTGGGGATTTTTTGTGCCGCTTCTTGTGGCCATTTCAGGACGTGTTCGTTTGTGTCTCGGTTATGACTCACACTATTATTGCTCTGGAGAGGTACCGTGCAATTGTCATGCCATTTAGGCCAAAGATTTCCCTGCGCAAAACCAAAATTTCCATCATCGTTATCTGGCTTGGTTGTTACTGTGTTAGTGGCATTCCACAATCGTTTTTACTGCAAGTTATCAACGTTATGGGTTGGAAACTCTGCGCTATTCAATGGCCCACTCCTTTGTTTCGCCTGTGTTACATTTTCTACCTTGTAGTTGCTTTCATTTTAGCCCCTCTGGTCACGCAAACTTGGTGCTATGTTCGAATCGTCCGCGTTTTAAATCGGAAGGGCGAATTTGGGCAATCAACGCGCATTTTCTCAAGAAAAGGAAGCGATGAGCGCATGGCGCGACAGAAACGTAAAAAACGTATGGTTTGCATGCTCATAACAAGTTTAGCTGTTTTTCAAATGTGCTATATTCCTCGCGGAATTTTAATGCTCATGATTGAATTTCAGCCTCTAGAGATAACGTTAAGCCGAACTTTCGCTTTAGTCGATTTGATATTTTTGGTTCTATACTACTGCAAACACATCGTCAACCCGGTGATTTTGTTCGCAATGAGTACAGACTTCCAAAAAGCATTTATTGCAAGTGGTTGGTGCGCTCAGACGGAGCGACAGGACACTCTATTAAGCCAACAGCAAGTCACGATTCAAGAATCTCCTCAAGAAGCCCAAGAAACAAGAGCATAGATTGAATTGTCAGAGCCGAGCGCTTTCCTCTTTACATCGTTTAAAATGTAAGGCCATTTTTGTGGCCGAGTTCGCCTGAGACTTGTCAGAAAGATGCGCCCGTCTGTAGTAGTTCCATGAATAGTGAAATAAGACAGAGGATAACACTCATGTAAACCTCCCACGATAAGAAGATAAGATCTCGTGAAAATAACGAAACTCTTTGTGCTTTTGCTCTTCAGTTTTGTTTGGTTTGTGTGTGAACAAAGTGCTTTTCAAAGTTGTGCGACTCCTCGTGAAAATTATGTCGGAGGGGGTAGGAATAGGGCCGGGACCTATCAACATAACTGAGCTCCTGGCTTACATAGGGAAATGAAAGCAACTTTCTTTTTGCAGGTGCAACCTTTTGGAGATCCCGGATGAAGATGGAGAGATCACGTGGTTGTCTGGTCACATGGAGCTTAATTTTCAACCTTTTCAAATATCGACATTTTTACTTTACTTTTAATGGTAGGTAGTTTTTGACTAACTAACCAAATCCTGTGGTGACATTTCTCACACGGGAATCAAAGATACAGGGTGTCATGAGTTCACCTGTGCTAGGAAATAGACCATATATGAATAAATCTGTAGCAACCGATTTTAGATATGTATATTAAACCAATAGTTGCCTCGACTGAAGTTAACCTGGAATAAGTTTGCAACCATCTTGTAAAGTCGCGTGACAGTTTACGTGTCGAATCACATCCAGATGACTAGAATTGCAGAAAAATCACGAGTGATACTAAGATGGTGATAACCTCTGAATGTCGGCTAAGTAAACTGCGTTGCTTTATTGCACATTAATTAATGAATGGTTTATTATATAACTGGTAGAGAGGGAACACGTGTCGTGAGCTAGACGGTTGGCGAAGATCTGGGTTTCTTTTCTTCTCGTGTTACACGTCTATCCACGAAGGACAAGACGCTCTGTTAGCGTTTAGTCGGGATACCTTGCGGCGCAGAATTTTCATCAATCACATTAGGGTAGCTATTGCATGATTAGAAGAATATTTACACCTTGGTTCGTTTCATGGACTTAGTGCAAGCAATCTCCAAAAGCATCACCAATACTTTTAACTGAGAGTCTCCTCTCACACGATTTAACATCCCTTTACAAACAACTTCAGTCAGCCATAGAGCGGTTTTGGTATGAATGAGGTGTGTGTGTGTGTGCGGAGCGCAACTGATTATGTGAATTTGAGTTTGGGTACAGGGACAAATATTGCGTAATCGGTAAAATCGCCTGAATAAGTTTCCGGAAGCACTATTTTTTTTCTACACATGGGCATACTTGAAGTTGTTTACGTAGTGATATAGGTAGTGAAGTCTGAATGACCTCGGTACATTTTCAATTGTTTATGTTCGAGCAAGTTTCCTAAATGTGTCGGCTGATTCTCTATCCATGTCTGTAAAACTGCTCGGTTCTCAGTAACGTCGGAGTCAATGAATAGGTCTACACAAACGTGTCTTCTGGTACACGACGAAAGTAAACTACCTGCATTCCTAGCCTGCGAACAGGCTCCCGCCTTGGAGGAGCCTGTTCGCAGGCTATTTATGATTCGGCATACCTTACAGGTATCCCGAATAATTAGTACAGTGCAGTTATTTCACGCGAGGTATTACGCAATATGGGAAAACTGGGACCTTTTAAAGTGGCGCGTTCATTTACCGCAAGTCGAGAGCTCGTTGATCAACTTAAGCCGTGAATTGGATTACCACGAACAGCAAGCGGTCGTAACAGTACAAAGCCGGCTTAATTATTAAACTGAAAAAAAAGGTGTCCTCCTGTAATTTTGCCTGCGAATACAGCCGCATCGCTCCGGGCCGCTAGCGCTGTATTCGCGGGCTACCTGTAATTATACCCAAATGAATGAATGAATGCGCACATGGCGAAATTGTTCGTGTAAGTACTACCGTTATTAAAGTTAAGCAAAACCGAAACGAAAATAATTAACGCAGTAGGGACCGGGTCTTGCTTGAAATTGGTTCAGCTATAGATCTATTGTTTTCTTATTTCTGCAACCAACGTCTGAACAATGGTTAAGAGAAGAGGAACTCCCATGATACGCGCATTGG
The DNA here is from genome assembly GCA_014634185.1 of Astreopora myriophthalma. NCBI lineage: Eukaryota > Metazoa > Cnidaria > Anthozoa > Scleractinia > Acroporidae > Astreopora > Astreopora myriophthalma. The sequence goes on along the minus strand of BLFK01000786.1, from coordinate 574,814 downwards.
ATGGCATTGATACCGAGGAAAGACTGATATGAATAGAAACTTTACCCTAACTTTACCCTAACTCCAGATCCCGGCAATGAAAATAGGATTTGTAGAAAGAAAAGCTGTTGAGTGCGTGATTTCCGCTGGTGTCGTGTATTGGTGAATAAAAGGTCTTAAAACTGCGCTACTGATTTCTTTGCGGCCCTGTTGAAAATGAATACGGCTGGAAGCTGATCCTGTTTTTTGGGTTTTCTCCTTGTCGTTTTTTTGTAAGGGATTCCCTTGGAATGCTCCTCTGCGTTGTACAAGAAAAGGTGCTCGGTTCACTTAACATAGTTTAAACCCAAAAATATGAAACTCACCATGACGTAGTCCCATGTGGTGTGTTTCTTCCAACGGAGACTTCCTTACATAAACACGTAAAGTCAGGAAGGTTTCACCCACTCAGCCGACTATTAGCAACAACATCCCAGACGGAATTATTTCAATAATTTATTGCCCTGAGGGGTTACAGTTCTTGAGAATTTGTTTAGTTGTGCTGAAAGTCCGTCAATCAGCACTGAGTGGCTCAATTTTTCTTCACCGCGCAAGATGCATCTTAAAAACCAGAGTTAAGTGCTAATGTCGGTCGTGTGATAAACATTTGCTTTACGAAATGGGCCAGTTTCATGATTTCCAATGAAATAATTTGAATTTTTTTTTGACAGCGATACCTGCTGTCCTCACGTAATTTAAGGCTATCAACATGAAAAACCGTATGATAAACAAAAATGTGGAATGGATATTGAAAAAGCGTTGTGTTATCGATCGTTATCACATGCACGTTTGGGCAATCAACCGCTCTTCCCATAGCACCAAGCTATCGCGTCTCGGGGGAACCGTGAACTGACCTTATGGCCGCAAGCACATGCTTTAGAAAGATGGGCAATTATCGGACTTGTGAATCATTTGCTCCTGCGAGCCAAGTTACCCTTGAGAATTGCACCACAATAGCATATCAAATTTGTTTTTAATGAAAGTCTATATCTACAAAAAACAGGTCGTTGAACTGGAAAGAGCTGTCTTCAGCCTTCTGTCATCCTCAGCCGATCGAGAAGATGGAAGATTCAGCAAGTTCCACCGCCGCCTCACAAAATTTCACGGCTTCTGTGGCTCACACCATTTATTCATCGCCAGAATCCAAACAGCCCTCCTTTGGAAATCTAGGTCTTTACCAGCAAGCTTACACGATTACACTTAGCATACTCTTCTCGGCTGTCTCATTTTTTGGAGTGTTCCTCAACTCCATTATCGTTTTCACCGTGTATCGCTGCCCAGAGATGCGAACGCCGTGTAATCTGCTCATCGTGAACATAGCAGTTAGTGATCTAGCAGTTGCGTCTTTGGCAGCGCCCTTGCGCATCATTGAAGTGTTTGTCGGATGGCCGTTCGGCGAATTTTTGTGCCGTCTTCTTGTTCCGATGCAGGATTTATTTGTCACTGTGTCAGTTGTAACACACACAACCATCGCGTTGGAGAGATTTCGCGCCATCGTGCGTCCCTTGAAAAGACGACTGTCGCTGCGAAATACTAAGTTCATAATATTCGCAATGTGGCCAGCTTGTTACATCACAGCGTCTCTTCCAATAGCCCCCATCTTGACAACAAAAGACATCAACGGTATGCGATTGTGTACGATGGAATGGCCCTTCGATCTGTATCGCACAACTTATCAAGTGTGTTTAGTTGTTGTCTTCATTGCGGTTCCCGTGTTTATACAGTCTATGGCGTACTTCAAGATCTTGAAAACATTGCAAACGAGGTTGGTTCCAATGTGTGATCTGTCTTCAAACAGAATGCTTTCCCGCGTGATTCAGCACCGAAAACGCCGGCGCCTCATCAAGACTTTAGCCATATTGGTGTTCGCCTTTCAAGTCTGCTATATTCCCCGCGGAGTTATGATGCTTGTGCATGAATTCGGTCGCAATGTAGACTTGACTGTGTACTGGTTCGTCTGGCTTATCACGCTAATTTTATTTTACTTGAAGCATGTGATGAATCCAATCATTTTGTTTGCCACAAGTAGCGAATTCCGACGCTGGAACTGTCTTCATATTATGTGTCACTAAAATACCTGGCTGATAAACTCCCTTCAAGTGCTGTTAACAGCGGACAGCTAAGCAATTCTTAAACACTCGGAGTGGAAAGTTAATCTTGAAGTGCTTCTTTAACTGATTTAATCTGGAATATCTTTTAGCTCTATTTCCACGACAAAAGGTACCGGAATTTTTAGTGATTGTCAATCCTGAAAGGAAACACTGACCATTTTTGTGACGAGAAATCTCAGTAAGTGTCCTTCTTCATAAAACAAAGAGAAGGGTTTTCGCTGGGTAAATAAGCTTAAAAGGCTGATCTCTCAAATTGAGAAGGTTTTTAATTGCTATAGATTAATTCCATTACTTCTGGTCAGTCTTATCTGTATTCAGTACAAGGGCAGTTGTATCGGGTCTCGTTCCGATCGGAATGTCCGTCGCGACTCAGGGAAGTCATCGCCCGGGTCATCGCTAATGGCATGTTGGCTTCAAAGTATTTTATGAAAACAGTGTGTCCGGCTGATCACTATAGAGCTAAAAATATTGCACGCAGAAGCAATTTAATTTACAGGGCGGTAAGAAATGTTTCAGTTTATTAAATGTGAACCCAGTGGATATCCATTCAGTCCTATAATTAAACAGTGAAGCACTAAATGAGATGCTGTACTTTTGATTTCACGTTCGTGTTATTACTTATGTTAGAGGAACATTTCTGCTGACTTTCACACTTAAAGCTAAACCGATTAATGCTTCAGTGTTCGCCTTTTAACTCCCGGCTCCAAAAACAAGTTTGTTTTAATGAAATCTTTAATGTTAGAGGGGAACACTGACGCGATTAACACATTAGACTTTGTGTTCCAATGACATAACAAAAGACCGCATTTAAACTGAAGATCAACAATAAAGACGAAAGACAGCAATACGGGGAATCGCCATTCTTTTAATATCCGGGTTCTAAAAAAGTCTTTTTACGCTTGACTGTTTTCCTTTTTTTGCCCCTTTGAATTGTATAATTAAGTGCAGTGATTCTACAGTTTCACCCGCCGGGATAAACTATTCGATTGTCACTGCTCTTCTAGCTCACTTCTTCTTTGCGTTGATCAGAATTGAACTCTTGCCGTGATAAACTTTTGTCTACCCCTCGGGGCACTTCAGTGGAAGAGAGCAAGCATGACGTCCGAGGTCTCCCAAGACCCTCTGTGAAAATAATTTTCTTCCATTCTAAAAATAAATGCATTCATGGAGTCGTGAGATCAATAATCCAAACAAAGGGGACGTGAGCGGAGTCAAAAGCTTGACGGGATCAGGCCGAATCGCAAGGATCATGACGCTTCTATTTCCTTTCGACTTACTCAGTTACATGCGTCTACGAAGGAAGACTTCCCAGAGTTGGTTTCCACTGAAAAACTGGAACAAATGTTTTGCGGAAAGATAAGTCATTCGAAAGTAATAAACTTAAACCGGTTTAATTTCTTCACTGACTAAAGAGCACTTACGATGTAATTCACAACAAGAACGAATAGAAAATCAAATACATTTTTTGAACTTGATCCAGGCTCAGTTGCCAGGTAGTTTTGAACAACACTAATGCATCGATGGATTGAGTTTCTATCGAAAACCTTTACAAACGTAGGCTGTTCATGATTACTACAAGGCCAAGGTACAATTTTTATTATTTTTTTCATGACTAACCATTTCCATGACGTGAGCAAAAGCAAATGACAATTTTTTTCGTCTTCATTCTAATCCAACAGTTACTAAGAGCCGGCATGATTAATTCTCTGGTTGAAGTGGGGCCATCTTCTAGTTAGTCTGCAGAGCAGGCGTATTTGAGTGGTCAACCTTGGATGCCATGTTGGATAATAAAACTGACATAGGGCTGGGGCGAGCCGAAAATACTCGTACCAATTCTCTACTTTCTGCGCGTACAAAATGGCGGTCTTTCGGGCGCTTTCGAATTCTTAGCGCACGTACACCCAAAAAAGCCTTCTCTGCAGGCTATCTTCTAGCAAAGTCGCATATTTCGTGCTCGTGTCCAATTTCGTCTGCGCCGGAACAAACCACCCATTTAAACTTGGGCAAAATGTGGAAAATGGTGTGTTGATGAAATCGCACACTGACAAACTACTTAGTTTACATTATTATTCAGGTTTATAACTATTGAAAACGGCTTGACAGCGATCGATTTCCCAAAGCTTTGACCACCTTGAACGAGGAATTCGTCATGTATAACCCGGCTGTAGATTATATGCAGCAGCGCTTATACCGTTACGGCTTGTAATTTCTTTTCAAAGAAAGTGCGAGCGATTACGAGCGATAAAAACAGAAATACATTTAGGATATTTACAATAAATTGGTTAACGGTGATCAAAATTTATTTACTCGTTTCTTTCCGAGAGCAGCTGTTTGTTGTTTTTTATCGGTGTTTTACCAAGAAAGTTGAATTAATTAGGCGTTTTGCGTGCTTTTGTTCTTATTGTCATGAATTTTCCATTAACTTTAAAATCGACGAGGAAACAAAACAGCCAATGGAGGGGATTTGAGAAGTACGGCGTACGTAACCCAGCTGTAACAACGGCTGACAGGAAGTACGTGAACTTGCAAACATTTTCAGCAATTTTTCTGAATCTGAGGTGAGGAATTATCTAGGTTCCTAGAGATAGATTGGAATGGCACAACAAAAAACAGAAATCTTGTAAACTGTATGAAGGATGAATCAGTCTCCCCCCACCCCAGTCACTTCTCTAACGGTCTGTCCCTAATGATTGCAGAAAAGGAATCGTAAGGTATAACAGATGACGATATTACAATACACAGCACAGACCATCCCTAGAGAATATTTTTTTTTTTTCAGACTTGACAAGGTCAGCTATGTGAATCAGTCTTGTCAGTTACAAGTAACTCCGGGTGGCCAAGTCAGTACAAGCAAACTAATTTCAAGCTTATGCTGAGATGTGTGGAAGTTTTCAGTTCTGTCTTCCTTTTGTTTTCCCGATCAGTATTTCTTTCTCGTTCATTTGTGTCTGGAGTCCGCCAATGATGACTACAATTTTTTGATCGAATCGCTTGTTCAAGAAGTAGAACGGTACAATATTAGTTGTAAGTATGGTTATTAATAATTTTATCAGTTACCATCGTGTTTATCGTGCATTTACCTCATATCTGCTTACACTTCTATGTTTGTTTGTTTGTTTGTGGAGGGTTGGAACATCACTTCAGTGGACGAAGTCGAGTTTCAGTTTGTGATGAAACCTCGCATAATGTTCCCCGTCCGGCAATTCCAAACGACTAAATTAAATTGCCTCACCGAATTATTGGGAAACGAAACTCGCCCGCTGAAGAGCGGTAAATGTTTTGTTTTGCCTCAAACCGTGGGAATGAGACGATTATTGACAGCACGAAGTCCTTAAAAGGCACTGAAGCTTTTTAATTGGAGCTTAGCAGCCACAGTTTATTAAACTAAATTTTGTTTTGGGGTGTGGCTTTTTATGTTTTAATATGACCACTAGATTCTGTTTCTTTCGTGCAGGATTTGACAAGAGCAAGCCGGTTATTGAATTGATAATACGTTTGATAGTGCGTCGTAGGCTGCCAGTTAATTGAGTTCGTACAATGGCCGAACAGTTTTTAACGAACTTCAGCCGTGATGTTCAATCGACGCTCAACCGAACCATGGTGTCTCAACAAAACGACAGCGATAGCGCCGAAATCAAAGGACAGTTGTTTGATCCGTTGTCGTTTAGAATCATGGTCATCTCTTTTTTCTCTTTAATTTTTACCTTTGGTTTTCTCGGCAACGTATCTTTGCTTGGAACGATTTTAAGGTGGAAACGTCTGAGGAATCCCTGCGGTCTTCTTCTCGCCAATATTTCTTGCGCAGATCTGGGGGTTGCTGTTATTGCCGCGCCTTTACGAATCGCAGAGTTGTATTTCGAAGGATGGCCTTTTGGTTCCACCCTATGTCACCTCTTACCTCCTCTACAAGACGTTATGGTGTGTGTTTCGGTTGTTACGCATTCTACGATTGCCTTGGAGCGTTACCGAGCCACTGTAAGCCCTTTCAAGCCAAGACTGTCTGAAGGCAAAACAAAACTTGTCATCACGGCGATATGGCTGTTCTGCTACGTGTTTGGTGGTCTTCCGTTAACCTTTCCTCTGGATCTCCGATCTTATAAGGGGAAAGTATACTGCGTACCAAACTGGAGCAGCCTTTATCGCACGGCTTATGAGATCTATCTTGTTTTCATCTTTATTCTCGTTCAGCTCGTTATCCAGAGTTACGCTTACATAAGTATCATTAAAACACTCAAAAGCAAGAGTGACATCATCGCCGAAGTGGCTGCCAGGACTGAGAGCTCTATGCAGTCGGGAGCGTCCATCGACTCCAGAGTCTCTTGCTCCGCTATCGCTGCACGTGTTAAACGCAAACAAAAACTGGTGAAAATGCTTCTTTTTTTGGTGATAGCTTTCCAAATCTGTCATCTTCCACGTGGGATTATGATGCTCTACCGTGAATTTGCCGATCCCCATTCCATTGCGGGTGCCACATTTGCGTATACTGACATTGTATCGTTAGCACTTTACTACCTGAAACACGTTATCAACCCATTTATCCTGTACGCGATGAGTGCGGAATTCAGAAACGGAATTATTGCGTGCTGCAAAGGTGAAGAATACCCAGAAAAATCAAACCACACGGCATTCAGAACAACCCGAAACTATGCTTTGAAACCAGAAGAAGATGTAGTTGAACTGTCAGGCAAAGACGATATGGTTAACCAGTTGTAAATGCTGAAACAGTATTTGTTGCGCAAAAATCTTGTATCGTTACCCAAAATAACGAAGGACAAGCTGACAAAAAAACGGTCGAATATTAAAAGGTTTCTATCTAGCGCGGTTCATATATGAGGATTTGATGTATATTCTCTGTCGCTTTACATGTAACTATAAACGCAGGTGTGATAAGCACAATACGAAAACGTGGAATAAGCTACTTCGTGCTTGAGTTAAAGTTGTTCACCTTCTTCTTATATTAATCGTCCCTGCCTAATGAAGGACCATCCTACGTACAAATAAAAAATAATAATTTTGTGCGGTCGCAGACAGTGATTCTTTTTTTAATTTGTGATATGTATTAGGCTATTTATCATATTTTCCCGTTAACTTTGCAGTCACCGCCGCAATCAGGGGTCGGTCAAAAATAAAAAAATATTAATCGGTTAAATAATTATGTTTTGCAGGTTATCACAGTTCTAAAGCTTAAAGGGTTTTACTGATTTATTAAAAACGTTTAAAATGTTGCCTAGCCTAGAAAAGTCCTCCTTGTTTGCGCTTATTAACAGCGTCCTTTATCCTAATTCATCCTCTTTGAAAAAAAGCACTGATTTTTCTTCCTGCAGTGGGCCTGGTTAACTGCTTAACACAATGGCGTGAGATTTTCCCATCAATAGCTTTTTTTCCTTTCAGTATCACATCAACGAAAATTTCCGAGCAAGAATGAACCCCACTTCCTGTTTTTCACAGTTCGGCGCGAAACCCCGCTCAATGATCTTAATTTGCACCTAGTATTTTCTTTGACCAAAACTACCGATTCATTTACGCGTTACTTTTATGTTAATTAAAAATGAATCCCCACTAATGTTTAACCATTAAACATCAAACAAATTAATTAAGCATGCATGGCATCTTGTTTATGAATCTGGCGGAAAGTTTACTGAAATGGCTAGTTACAGCACGAGGAGGGTTGGATTTGTGGTAACCGAAGACAAATATCAACTGGCACGGTTATCTGAGTGGTTGGTTACTGGATCGTGGAAACCATTATGCAAAACCCACCCTTGCCACAGTCTTGCCGAAGTAAACTGGGCGCTATTTTCACCTCTGCTGTTAGGAGCGGGCCAGCCCTCTAGGTTTATAAAAAGCATAAAATACATGCTTATTCGTTGACAGAGTGTTAAACTTTATCGTTCGGTAGTACCAGCCAACTGACTTGATTAGGTACTTACTAATGTAATATGGTATACTTTGGCATTAGATAGCTCTGTTCCATCGCCTGCTAATTAGCTACTGCAATTCCGGTCTTGTCTTACCTGGATTTAGGGCTTGATTTTTTTTTTCCGTAATTTGTCCGACGGAGGTTAGTGTAAAATTGGCGTTGGCTATCTGGGTGAGAAATTATAATTTCCCACAAAACAGTGTCATAATACATAAACTTCCGCAAAGACTTCACGCCACTGAGTTTCGGTTTATTTACACATATGGTTACAAGTAAATTTTAGTAGGAAATAGCCTGTGCCTTTATTTTCAAAAATTTGAGAAGAACCGAACATGGTCATCGCCGTTCTTCATGGCGGCCGAGTTGGGTTTGCGGTAACAGAATTGTCACAATATACGTATATAATTATTGCGGGAAATTTTCGCGACGCAGTTTTATCTAAATTGTGCCGTTATTTTTATCAAGAGAGAGAACCTAAAAATGCCGACAGAATCGCAAGAAGGTGCACTCTTATTATGTTAAAAAAAATAAAATAAAACATGTTATTGTAATCATGAAGTAGCCCGGCGTTTTCAAGATTCCCAAATCTCCTGCCAAATGAAGCGCGGCAAAATCTCGCTTGTCGTATTAGTCTTTGTTTGGAATCGAAACGGATATTAAAATTGTAATCTTTAGAAATCTTACTTCAGATTGCGGCAGGAGGAACTGGTCTCCTCGGGTGTAGTATTTAATCATGTTTGGTGGACTCTTAACAGCATATGAACAAATGACGGTGTTTCTTTTACTGTTAGAATGTTTCATTGCTCCTTTGATTATCTGATGGATAGAAGCCAATCGTTCATTTAGTACGATAAAAGTGCGATTCGTGGTCCCCTTACGGATTTCTGATTCTTAAATGCACAACTTACCCGTTTTGCCGAAATTCAGTGTAATTTCCCGGACCTAATAAGAAGCTCGGGAACAACCGTAGCCCGACACCCTCTACTTACTATTTTCAGTTTGAGAATTTCAATGGAGCTATGCAAAATGAATTTGCCTTCTTCTACAAGTTCATTTAGTAACTTCCTCCAGCGTTGAGCGGATTAATTGAGTTCTAATTTTGGCGGTTTTGATAGTATTTCGGTTTTTTAATTCAAGGAGAATTCTAAATAACATTAACTGTATTGAAGGAAATTGCTTAAAAGGTGTGCAATACTCTCTGAAAATAGTAACCATGTGGGTAAATATAGTTTACAGTTTGCGGTGGATAGTGGCAACCACTTTAATCCCCGCAAAAATAATTTGCAATGACTCGTAGACGCAGAAACAGCTAGAATTTGCTGGTCTCGTCAGGTTTGCGTCGCAAGCCTTTTGATTCAGGGAATCTCACCGATATTTACAGAGAGCTTTCTGAAAATCATTTAACTGTCTTTACCGAAAATGATTTTTTCTTCACGTGTAATATTTATTGACAAAGTTTCTATAATTTCGGCTATAAGAGAGCATTGTCCTCGAGCGAAGAAGACTGTGAATATTTTTAAACACTTAGCTCTAGGAAAACTTAACATATGATGTTCCCGGGTTGATTCAGAAGGCTGTTCTCTCTCTCTCTCTCTCTCTCTCTCTCTCTCTCTCTCTCTCTCTCTCTCTCTCTCTCTCTCTCTCTCGGCACGTTAAAAAACGGAATTCAGTGATAAGCCTATTGTCAAAATAGTCCACTTTGAATCCACTGAAAATCAAATCAGAGTCTGATTTTCGAAAATAGCGGCCAATAACAGGCTTTTTTTCCAAATAGATGCTTCCTCGAATGTTGTATCTACCCTTTGAACACTAAAAAACCCACTTTATTTGCATTTAAATGACAAATATAAATCGGAGTTGCTTTTGCTACGTCTAATAGTGAAGGAAAATGGCAAGATGATGCAAGTTCAACACTATAGGTAAACTCCTTTTTCGTAAAGATATTTTCCAAGGATATTCAAAGGCGTCGCCATCAATTATGATGGCAAACGTTTCGTAAAACATGAAACCGGTTTTAGGAGCAAAAAACTGCAAAAGTACAGTCGTCCTTTATACGGATGAAAACAAAGGTTAACTAAGGCGTTGGGCAACCCGAACCGCTCGTATAGCTCGTATCATGTCTTGTTGAGTGTCTATGAGCCGGCTCGAAGTCTTCATCGGATATGTGAAATCACAGCCCGTTGAATTTTCCTAAGAACAAAAATTGTGTCTCTGGAACAACTGAAGCATTTGCAAACTGCCAACTGCTCCTCTGAATTTCGGAAGGGTTTACAATGGCCATGAAATTTTTTTTTTCAATGGTCCTAATCAATTATTCACCAGTTAATTATTCATCAGTTGCATGACACAGATTTTGCTTACCAGCTTGTTCGCATATCGCTTATTGAGGTCAAAAATTGCTTGGAGTATAGAAAATAGCCTTTTAAAAATTAACTTTATATTTTATCCGTGCCTTGAGTTCTCAGGGCAATTTTTCTTTTACGTTTCATTTGTCGCAAAGTTTTTAGCAAAAACTTCGCTGTTGCTTGTCGCTTATCTTACATTGTACAGTGTATAAGAAAATTGTACAGTATATTTCTGAACTCAATCCAATGAATAATCGATGTTTTTTTTGTTCTAAAAGAAACATGTATGAAAACAAAAGCCTAGATGTACGTAAAAAGCTTTTAGGCAAATTAAAACAGCCATTGTGTACGGTTAAAGAATTAACGTTTTTACTCATTGCCTTTTCCATTATCAAGGTAGCCATTGATTTTCTATCGGCAACGAGCGGATGAAGTCAATCAACCATAAAATGAAGCTTTAGTGGGCACATGTTCTCACTAAAAATAACAGTTTCGATGTTAAATTGAATGCAGGTAGGCGAATTACTGACCAAGGCATCAAATTTGAGAAAATTTGGCATGGAATAGAAGTGGCTGAGAATCCTCGCAGGTAACTGACTTAACGGAAGTAGTTATCGAGAATTGATGAGATATAAAAGAACGGCCGCTAGTGATTTGAAATAATGATAAGCGCTTTCTTTCATATTTTTATCGACAGCAGCTGAACTATATTCTCCGAGGAGTGCTCTTTGCTACATCGACGTGTGAAAGATAGTAGCATTAGCCACAAAATGGAAGTCAGTCCCGTGAATAAAAATGGATCTTTCCATAGCAACTCTTCCTTATCCTCCTCCAGCTACACCTTCGAGCCAGCAACTATAACCACTGTCTTATTTTCCTTCGTGATAGCGACTGGTTTTCCAGGGAATCTGCTCATAGTGACAGCCATAATCAAGCGACAACAGCTTCGAACACCGTGTTATTCTCTTATTTTGAGCATTGCCATAGCAGACCTTGGAATGGCCTTGATTGCAGCACCACAGCGAATCATAGAAAACTATATAGGTTGGCCTTTCGGCAAATTTCTCTGCAATTTTCTCGCGTCCATTCAAGAGCTTTTCGTTAGCGTTTCAGTTGTGACTCACACAGCTATTGCATTGGAAAGATACCGTGTCATTGTCCAGCCCTTCAAGAACCGAATGCGCTTAAAGGCAGCAAAATGGATTGTCGCGGCCATCTGGCTTGCTTGTTATATTACAGCTGCTTTGCCCCAAGCACTGATGCTAGAACTCCAATATCACAGACTAGAAGAAAGGGTGCATTGCACACCAATGTTTCCCTCTATCACTGTACGCCGCGTTTACGAAATTTACCTGGTTTTGGTCTTCATCTCCTTGCCCTTATTCATACAGACTTGGTGCTATGTTAAGATATTTATTGTCGCTAGGAGCGAATTGCATTTCTCAAAGCCGGGAAGCGGTCAAGAAAGGCGAGACTTCCTTGAACGAAGCAGACGAAAGTTTCGTTTAGTGAAGCTTGTCGTTTTTCTTGTTGCAGTTTTTCAGTTTTGTTCAGTTCCACGCGGAGTGTTGATGCTGGTGAGAGAGTTCAGAGGTGATGCCGCTCTGGCAACAAACTTATTTTACTGGTATTCGGATATAATCTCTCTTTTTGCCTATTATATAAAGCATATGATAAACCCAGTGATTTTATGGAGCACGAGCAGCGAGTTTCGATTTTGTTGTCTCTAACCGGAATTTCAAATTGTGTTTAAATTGCTCAAGAGAAGTCGGATCGGAATGGTTCATTTAAGAACAAATTGCAAAAATGCTAAACCAGCATTTTTTTTTTTAATGAGCCTAGTTTATTTATTTATTTTTTTTCGCTCTGAAGAACAAAACGCCGGAGACTGCATTTCACAAAGAATTTCTGCTTGAAACTTGATAGAGACTTTTCTTTATCTATACCATTTCACCACTGGGCCTTATATGTACTTAACTAATATCCCCTATGGTTAACATTATAAATGGCAAAGGACAGTCGCAAGTGAAAAGGCTGATGACAATTTCATTTCAGTGTGATTTGGAAAGGACTGGCGTGCGATATTTGTGCGATTTCCTTCAATTTCAGAACAAAATATGACATTAGTGCAGGGACATCCTGCTGATAAATTGACAGGTTTGGTTCAATTTTGTCCATAATCACTGCCAACTTGCATGCATGCAGTTTCGTTCACGTTTGAAATCTCTGCTGTAGTGATTCAACCGACGAATCGCATTGAAATCTGCGCTATTTTCATCATCCGTGATTTAAGGAGCACGAGTTATCGGTTGCACTGATTACAAAGTGCGACAAATTTTACAAAATGTAGCAGGTGTAAAAGAGGTAGACATGAGGGTGAAGTGAAAAGAAAATTATTAGACTCAGAATGAAATAAAGAAAATCTTCTTTCCGATGTTCTTGTGATTGGTGGGCCAACTTTTTGGCAGGTCAATTCTTCCGCCCACTGAAGTAATATTGTTAACCAAAATATAAATCTTGCGTTTACGATAGCATGTCGGCTAACAAAAGCATGATTGTGTATTTGTTTCGAACATCGATTTTTACAAACCAACGTCGACGTTAGGAGATCCGGAAAAAACTTATCAATAGAAATCCGAAAACGATGCTCATAGAGTTCAGTAGCGGCAGCGATCAGTAATAAGGTAGATCGACTCTTGATCTTTTGAGGCGCAAACATAACTGAAGGGAACACTGGGAAGTGTATTTAGAGACTGATTGACAAATGAAGTGCTAAGTAGTCTGTTTTCTTACGTTTGTATTTCTTTTAAATATATTTCGGATTGGTTCGATAGCCAATTGTATACGAAAACGCATTGGGAAGACTCCTTGGGAATAAACATGATGATGCTACGCAAGGTGCGCGCGGGGATCGTACGGGTTGACAAAACATTCGCCATTAGATAATGAGGTAACCACTTGTTTCCATCGCTCAAACTGACAATTCCCTTTTACATCAGAGCTTACATGAAGTAAAATCTACTTCAAACTTAAGATAATTCGAAGAGGACAGACCGCAATTGGTTGTAGCTCATGAAAATATTTGAATGCAGTAACTGTTCATCAGTGAGATGCCTAGAGCGGAGAATAATTTTCGAATTCGGATCTCTCGCTTCGCAGTAATGCCAATATTCAGTAGTCTGAAGAGGCAAATCAATGAAAATTACCAATTTTTTGAAGCACTTAAATAGAGGTGGCATTACGACTAATAATGGAAAAATTAAACGAGACAACTGGAAGTTGAAGTTTGATTGCGATTCTACCGAGGAACAAAATGCTGGGAGATTACGTGTCCATGCTCCTTGCCCAATCCTTTGTTGTTGTTGTTGTTGTTGTTGTTGTTGTTGTTGTTGTTAGGTTACACACACATTCAGTCCTCAAAACCTGATTGGAGCATGCGCTTGCTATCTCGGGGAATCTCAGCATAGTAACGAGGTATAGAACTGAAAGCTAATAGTTTTGAAATCGGTGCTTAGATCTAAATGCGGATTAGCGCGAAGCTCAGAAGTGCGGTTTGGCGTTGAACTAAAACTCTTCTGTCAGTTTTCTATCCAATTAAACTGACGAAGCCAGGAGCCCATACATAAATGCCAGTTAGACCAGGTTATTTTTAGTTTTTGAAATTCTCGCGAAAAGCGGTTGCCACGGTTGCGAGTACATTCCTCTGCGCTAAAAATGCATGGCATAAATAATGAGCTGTCAGTCGCTATCATGCTAAGCCAATTTGATTAGTTGAATGAACCTGCCTACGCTTCTTAGCGTGCGAAATGTGGTTCCAAAAATAGCTCGCCTACTCCTGTGTTGACCCAGTGGTGAAGATGGACGCTCGTACTTAATGGGCTACTGACGAAGGCGTTTTCTTGACGGCGATGGGCTAGTCACTTAAGATAAGAAATATTGCATCATATAATTGTCAGCAGAGTGTCCAACGTCATTTTGAGCGATGGAAACAGGTGCCAGCATAGATAATGTGAAACCACACTTGTTCGCCCGCAAGAACTGATGAAACCGAAAAGATGGAAGGTAATGGCGGACTATTGTCCCGATCAATTCCAAGGTAAGACTGCGTGCTGGATGTATTTGCCAATATTTTTTAACATTTGTTCTTGGGGGCTTAAAGGCCTTTTTAAGAAAATGCCTGTCTCCATTTAGCTATCAAGGCAACCATGGCCATTGCACAGCTGGTTTAAGAGAAAAATTTTAAAGGAGGTCAGAAGATATTTAGATGAAGCTTATTGCAAGAATAGAAAATAAAACTTTAGCTGCGTCATGGAAAATATTTATTTTCTTAGCTAGGTCTAGTGCTGTTAACCATCACAGCCGGCTAGTTACGGTTCGGCCGAGCCTTGATCGCTGTATTTCTCGACTTTATTTGAGGTCTAGCGCTTCCAGTTTTGAACGAATTTAAAATATAATGGTATGAGAAGAAACACCCAACTTTCAGCTTGGTTAATGCCCGGTTTGAAAGCCGTACGATGGAAATTTATTGGTGAAAATCGTGTGGGCGCTGGACTGGTCCGAGATCAAGCTTTCCAACCTTGTCTCTCTTTTCTACCCTCAGGTAAACATCGAACACAAAACCCCTCAAATGGCTGAAATTCGTCGTTTTGAGCCACAAGGACTGCTATACACATCATTTCAGGAAAAAAAATACGTTTATTTTGATATAATATGTGATGGTAATAGCAGTACACAACGATATCCTGGATTTTAGCGATATTATATGGAAGATGTAGATATCAACGGCCACATAGTTTGTATGGGCCCCCTGTATTGGTAACCAGGCTTAAGGAAAAAAATATTTTGCAAGACACAGCCAAACTCTTATTTTCAGTTCTTACTGATGAGATTAAGTTAAATATCTTTTAAGCTCTACATTTGGCTGAAAGTCCTCTCGAGGTACTTTGAAATTGTTCTATTGAACCAGCCGTTCAATGGTTGCCTTGATAGCTAAGCTGAGACATAAGTATTTTTTTTCGAAAAGCTTTTAAGGCCCCAAGAATAAATGTTAAAAAACATTGCCAAATACATCCAGCACGCAGTCTTACCTTCGTCTGCCATTAGTCCGGCTCCATCTTGAAACCCTTGTACCAGGCCGCTATAGTGTCTTCTCGGTTATGAAAGAAATTGAAGGGTGGGGAGGGGTAGTCCAAGTAGTACGTCGTTAGTTAAACTAGGTAAGTGACAGTAACTAAAATCCAAAGCGGTAAGTTGAAAGCACCATGTTACAAACTATAAGTCAAAATTCGCATGTAGGAAGTCGCAACTCGCAAGAAGTACGCAACGAGTTGCAAGTGGTATGTCTCAACTCGCAAGTGGTAAACAAGAAGTCAGCTGGTCGTAAGTGCCAACTTGCAAGTTGTAACTTCAAAACAAAGAAATGGATAGTCGTAAACTGAAAGTCACTTTCGACTTTTCCGTTTTCATTTCACATGGCCACTCTCGGCCACCGTACCGCACTGAGGCAGCATGGCATTCCACAGTTTGTCTGTAAATTCAGCCCACGATTCCTTGGGTCAAGAGTGTTCCAGCGCCCGGCCCCCTGGTTGTTGTTGATTAGAATGTTCCATCAT
>BLFK01000786.1:523808-551308 GCA_014634185.1 Astreopora myriophthalma | reverse complement strand
GAAATACTGCAATATTACCGATATAGTGAATATATTACAATAGCCTTATCTTAATACCTTTATCAATCCGGAAGCAGTACTCGAAAATCTTGTCAGACAATTTCTACTGGATATCGGAAATTATCATTTTTCGTGGTTTAACTATCAAAAGGTTGAGACTTCAATAGAAATTCAGATCGATTGCAGATGCCGGGTAGTTTGAAACAATCAAAGTTAGTTTCATTGTTCGAATAAAAGTACTATTTCATCAACATGTCGCTGTTCAATGTTGTAATTATCACGTAGGTGGTTCGACAGAAACTACGAGTCAGAGCAGCTAATCAGAGGGCTATTGTTTAGGTGCACAGCGTGGGGTGGAATTAAGACACCTCTCAAATGGCAACAAAAAACGTAGAAAAGATTCAGTCTTCTATCACCATATCGTGGTAAATGCCTGAGCACAAATTAGACAGTATAAACAAAAAATTCAATGCAACAAAAACAAATTATCGTTAAGAAAAAGTTTTCCTTGCAGCCTGTTCAGTTTAGCAATGGAAAAGTCTGAAAAGATGCAAATATAAAACTCCCAAAATTAACATTTGATTAAACGTTGCTTCGCGTAAATAGTATAGATTAATACCAGAAACAGAGAAAGTTATGTTACTTTAGGTGGCTTTAATTTAATATATTTATTCCCGCAGGTGTTTGGCAATTAGCTACAACTGGCGTCGTATAAGATTGCAAAGCAGCTGGCTATATAAATGAGCGAAAGTGTGCGTGACTGAGCCAGAAATTTCTTCAAAGGCTGGGGCTCTTTTAAAGCTGTATACAGCATATCATTACAAACAGACGCTCGGGAAAACCCACTGACACGTCACTGCAAAACAGGAACTGAAATGCAAGAAGAAAACGACACAGCCGCGAACAACGCCACCGACACCAGATCAGCGGATGAGATATTTGTCCCAGTATTATTTTCCGTGATTATAGTCGTGGGAACTATTGGGAACACGCTTCTCGTTTATGTAGTGCTTCGTTGGAGAGAGATGAGGACGCCATGCAATTATCTCATCGTTAACAACGCCATCGCTGATCTTGGTGTGGCCATCATAGCGGCGCCTTTGAGAATCGTGGAAGTTTATCAAGGTTGGGTGCTTGGGGAGGCTGTGTGCCAGATCTTGGCACCGACACAGGACACTTTTGCTGTGGTGTCGGTGATTACGTATACCTTAATCGCTTTTGAGAGATACAGAGCTGTGATGTCCCCGTTTAAGCCTAAACTGTCGTCACGCAGCATTTTAATCGTTGTTGTTATCACATGGGCATTGACTTACTTAAGCGCAGGCTTACCAATTGCACTGCTCCTGAGATTAGTTAAAGTAGCCGGAAAATTCTACTGCAGGGCTGCATTTGCATCAGTTACTTCACGACAGATTTACAAGGTCTACTTGGTGGTAGTTTTCCTGGTGATACCTCTTGCCTTACAAACACTGGCTTATTCTCGCCTTGTACACCGACTTAAAGTCAAGGATTCCCTGCAGAGGTCGTTCAGTGATGCAAGGAGCTCGCACAGGAGGCGGATCAGGAAACAGCGATTAATTCGCGTCACAATAATTCTGATTATCTTTTTCCACATTTGCTTTATTCCACGAATGACGGCTATGCTGATTTATGAGTTCGCGCCCGATTTTACCAAAAATGCTTACTTTAAACACGTTAATCTTGTTATACTTGCTTTATATTATGTAAGACACGTCATTAATCCATTAATTCTTTTTAGTGTAAGTACACATTTTCGTAGGCGCTTCCCTTTTAAAGTGTGTCATTTGCGCGGCAACTTCCTGAGAGTTTTCTCGTCTCGAAGATCAACTCTTAATTCGAAACTCACTGAAGCGCCTGACAAAGGCAATGGTGAAGACGGTGAAATGGTCCACTGGGAAAGTACGCTTTGAAAACTTGCGCTTTTTGAGAAAATTAGGGTAGTATATTTATTAGAGTAGTATAGAGTAGTAGATTAGAGTAGTACATTTAATTGCCATTGCCTGAGGTAAATTGCCCATTTTAAAACGATTCAGGCGTGTTAGTTTAAGCACTTCAGTATATGTGCCTCGGTATGCGGAACAGGAGATGTCCAGGTTTCATCCGTCCCTCAAACAGGAAGAATCAGTGGTAGCCAGTTTGCTGATTTTTACGATGACAGCTTTCCTCGTGTTCTGTTAACTTAGCTATCATTTACAATTGCTTGTCTTAATTTGTAAGTGTATTTCAATGACAATAACGGGATAAAAGACATTAAAAACACAAGATGTGTCTTTCTGGCGGATTTAGATGTATCTTCTCTTCGTTTCAGCAGAAAATTTGTTTATGACGGAAGTTTGGTTGCCGATATCAAACGAAAGTGAAGAACGATCATCGCAGTTAATTTTCCAATTTAAGCAATTGGAAGGAGAAGCCTGAAAAAATCAGGGCTTTAACGGGATTCGAACCCGTGACCTCCGCGATACCGGTGCGATGCTCTACCAATTGAGCTACGAGTTGACAAAAGTGGATCGACCACGAGGTCAAGTAGTTATTTTACTTACTTTGGAAATACGGGGCTTACCGAAGATCCTACTTTGCAAGTAAGGAATGCTCTTCCATACCCATCCCATTGCGAAACCGGTATTCTGTTCCCAAAGGATCAACACAGGCTGCTCTTGAACAACTCCACAATTCAGTTCTACTGAAACGCATTTTACGGACATTGTCCGTTCCACTTGACTTTCTCTATTTTTTTTTTTTTTTACCCGGACAGGTGAGCACCCTAAATCTCTCGAACTCTCCCGTTTACAATCTTGGAAGGGACCTCTAGCAGTCTACACTGGGCGGTTTAAACAAGTCTAATATTGTCTAATATTGAGTGTGGAGATAATAGTGAATCTAACAGGGGCAATAGTGGTGGTCATCCCCCACACTTCCGCCAGCAAGTCATTCGGATCCCATGAGAAAGAATACCCCAAATCATCACAAAAACAGGGACACGATCTAAGGCAATGTCACATAACTTTACTTTGATCTGTTAAAATAATACAAGTTCAGTCTGAAATCTGAACAGCGCCTGCCTGTCCCGACTTCGTCTTAGGCCTTATTTACAAGCAGGTAGGGTTACCTTTGCAGCAGAGTCAAAGACAGCTCGGGTTTAAAAGTAAAATTTCACAGGCAGGGTTACCCTACCACCTCGGACTACTTTATGTGGTAGGTAACGGCTAGCATCGCAAACACAATGCAAAATCCGCTAAAAACTGAAGTTGTCCCGCGAAGGCGAGTTGTCCCTAGCAGAGCATTTACAAGGCACCAAGGGTTACCCTGACGCTAGCGCCAGGGTTAGCTGCCTTGTAAAGACGTCGATCAGTGAAAAAAAAAAGAAGAAGAAGAAGAAGAAGAAATGTGCAAGTATTAGGGTAACCCTAGCACTAGAGTTACTGTACCTGCTTGTAAACGGGGCCTTAGATAAAAATGATAGCTATTTTCAACTGCTTCTGACGAAATTCTTTATAAAACCTGGGGACTCAGGCTTCGACCTGAATACTTCCAATTTATCAAAGCAGTACTCACTAACAAGAACTCACAGGATACCCAACACCGTAATATCTGCATTTATAGATACATATGTTTTCAATTCACAAATTACTTCGATCATTGAAAGCAAAGATTACGGTATTTTACGTACTTTAATAATGGAGAGGTTATCGTAAGTTTCAAATAAAAAAAAAAGATGCTTACAGAGGTCGAAACCTTTTTCCGGAACAAAACGGAGCGTTCATTCTTTTAGGCGAGGAGAGGTAAGGAGACAGACTAAGGCTGTTGGTGAAATATTCTCAATGTAAAATTATTTGCTTCTGTTTGTCGCAAATAACGTTTTAGGACAGCTTCAATCTCCTAAACGATTTTTTTTTAATGTTGTTGTTGTTTTTTGTTTTTGTTGTTTTGTTTTGTTTTTGGCCTAATAGCTCGAAGTGTTTCAATAAACTTCGAAGTAGCGAACCGGCTACCGACTTCAATCCTTACGTAAACCTCTGCTCCTACTCTTCGAAGACAGTCTTCTTCAATAAAATGAAAGGTTCCCGAGGCCGTGTGCAGCACAAAGAAGTAAGGCCACATAATGTTTGCAAATTGATCATGGCCGACTCAATGCGTCGTGGGTCGATTGCGACAAATGTTACCGTTTCCATAAAAATTATTTTAACACTTGGAAATAATTAATAACTTTGTTGCGGTATAAACGACGGAGAAAAAGCAAGCTTGCACTGTGGCCAGAACAAAACGAAAAGCTTGACGGACTTCCACAACGAAAACTGGTAAAGCATGCAACACCAAGCGTTCGCGCGTTCTCTGCAACAAAATGAAAAGCCCGCTGAATAAGGATGGCTGATTGACAAGCACTAGGAAAAACCGAAAACGATTGCTGAATCAATCTCATGCATACTTAACCATTTTAGTGATTAAGATTGAGTTAATTTCTCTTAACATGTTCCCAAAGACAAATCATCTTGTTGTGAGGAGAATATGCCTGCATGATGATAATGACGTTAAAAGAGGCAGCTAGCGTTACGGTAAAAATGTTATAAAAGATGTAATCTCCTTGAAATTTAATGACTACCACATTTAACGTATTTCATGGCATTTCTTCGCATCACGCCATGCAGTCTTTTCAGCTCTTCAAGTAGAGCAGTATTTGAAAATGATTTGTTTCAGATTAATTCTGAGGATCAAGCTGAACTCTGAATAGTATCCTGCCTTAAACAGTGCATTCTTCTACAAACGCAATTTGAAAACCCTATAATTAGGTTGAGCTGTGATTTGTCACAGTTGTATGTCCAAGTCACTTTTTTCTTCGGTTTAACAAAGCGTTGCTGGATTTTCCAACATCTTTCAGTCTTGCCACCTTATCGGGTTCGAATCTCATGGAGGCTAGAGCGTTTGTCATTTCGTCCTGCAAAAGTACACAGTTAATCATATTAAAAAGTTATCCACCAGCAAAAACAATGAAATCTCTGAAGCTAAAATCGCTCGCGTAATAAGCCCTGCTGGATATAATAAACGTAGGTAACTTGTGTACGCGTCCCGTTTCCCTCTTCTATCTCCGTTTCTAGGAACTACCTGGAAGGTTAGTAACAAGCAGCAACTGCAGCACACAGAGTCCAAATCGCACAAACAATCCAAGTTCATCTATCATATCATTTCGCCCCATCACAGTATTGTGGCCTTCTCTATTATCCTTTTAATAAGACCTGTGAAACTGGATTCACGAAAGTAACGTTCTAGTCCTCTGAAGCCATTCAACAATCAGTTCCTTACCTTGACATCCTGCCAGTTTTCTTCCTCTTCTCTGAGAACTGCAGCTGTGTGCAGTGGTGTCGATGGAACCTCACTGTAGGCCTGAAGAAATAAAAAAACAATGATTACTAATAAGAAACACTTACCACTTGGCAAAAGAATGCGATATGTCTCTTCCTTCTTGGTACATGATTCAGTTTTAAAGTCATCTTCACCTAACACCTATTTGTAACATGGATTCCAAGTATAAGCATATGTTATGTCTATTTTCATCAATACCATTGATGGCCGATTCTTATCACTTGCTACATTAGGTACGACAGAAGTTGTTTCTGTCGACCGTGTCTTTGCTGACCGTAGCTGTCTTCGAAGTTGTTTTCTCGGCTTGACGTACCTTAATCCACGGATTGTTGACCACTTGTTCCACAGTAAATCTGGTCTGAGGATCAGTTCTGAGAAGACCTCGAATCAGATCTTTGGCTGAAGATAAAATTAACATTTTAAATGAGACAAAAACAGAGATAAGTTTTAAAAACTAAACTAACAGGAACTGAAAGGCACTTTCTCTAACTACTGCTACATGTACACACCTTGATTGGATACTCGACTCCACTCGGGATTAGGGAAGTCATATTGACCTTGTCTTATTCTCTTGCGCATTCCGGGTGAAATGGCGGCTCCATGATTGCTATAAAATGGTGGGTATCCACACAGCCTGTGTCATAAGCAAAAGACAAAAACTAGACAAAAGAATTTGAAACAAGGTGTTTAAGTCAGAAGGCCTCGCTCTCCACCATAAGCTACCTAAAGCAAAGGAGACAACAACGTCGACAACTTTATTTATACTCAAAACTTGTCCAATGTACAATGAGGCTAGAAAAGAATACTAGAAAAGAGTACTGAATGCCTGGAATAGCCATAAGGGCTAGCAGAACCAAGCAGCCAATCAGTTTCACCATCAATCCAAACTTAAGCCTGGCATTTATAAAGAGAGGTTTATGACAGATTGCTTGATTTGCAGATATAACTCACTTACTGATCATTTATTCATATTTTATCATGAATTGTAACCTTTTAACTCAGGCTTTGAGCTGTCATTTTTTACTATTATTGTAACATAGGATATGTATTTTTATTCTATGAAATAATGACCTAAAATTATTGATATCAATATCAATAACATTATTATTGTTATTATTATCATCATCATCATCATCAAGTAACAAATGTAATGTCTTGCCAAATAAGGTTGGTTTACTACCAAGTGCTACTCCCACCAAACCTGCTTCCACCATTATGCATAGCAAATCCAAATGCACTGTATAATGCATGCACCTGACTGAAGTCCTTAAAGCAATGCACGTCAATTTTACACAAAAGCAATGCACGTCAATTTTACACATACAAAATAGTACTAACTTACAAAATATACATGATGACTCCTAAAGACCATGAATCACACATCTTATCATAGCTTTCTGGACCAAGGACTTCTGGTGCTAAAAAAAACATTATAAATAAAGTGTGAATAAAGAAGCACACACCATGAAGTTATCCTTCTTGTGCGAGCCCGTTGACTTGTGTACACATGCATTTTTTTGTTCATGCAAAGCATTTCACTGATCGCTTACCAACATAGTAAGGAGTGTAGCAGGGTGTTTTCAGGTCCAGCCCAGCTGTTGTCTCTTTGGCAAATCCAAAATCTGTCAACTTGAGTGGTGCATTCGGTGAACCATCAGCATATAACAAGTTTTCAGGCTAGGAAAACAGAAAGTGCATAAAACCATAAATTTAAAGTAAGTTGTACTGGATTATACAAATAGCCAATACAAATAACACACAACATAAAAATAATGTGCAACTGATTCAGTGAACACCACTTCCTAAGAGCTCCACTAAAGTTAGCCTTCTTCCAGTAAACTCTCCTCTCCTCCTTCACAAATGAAGATTATTGAGAGTAACTAAGATATATAATCAAAATTAGAAGTATATGTACAGTATAAATTAGTAAAACAGAGTCAATGATCCAGCAGCAAGAAGCCTAGATGCTTAAACGAGGCCAAGCTGGGTGTGAGTACTACTTCATCGGGTAAACCATTCCAATCTCTTACAGTACGTGGAAAAAAACTAACACAGATGATAATTAGTTCTGGAGTGAGGGACGTCATAGCTCAAGGAGTTTAGATGTCGGCTCCTCCTCGACATAGGCTCCATACTCCTTTTCCCTGTCTCCCTTTGGCATGACTCAGCGATCAGAGAGAAGAGGGCAAGTTCTTCCCAGCATGTGCACATAGCACTGTCAATATGCATAATATACCATTTTGAAGTTTTGAGTGAGTTATCTGGCCTACGAATGGAAGCGAGGCTGCTGGTGACCTTGTTTTGATACAAACCTCTTTGCTTTTCTTTTCTTGTTTTACACAACAAAAGCAATGTATTCTGTATCAATACAAGGTCAGCCTGACTACCATTCATAAAGGCTAGGTCACTAAGCAAACAACTGTTAAAATAATGACCTATTGGCCGAAATCCACATCTTGTGCACCTCCGGACCATTCTTTTGCGGAAAACTCGAAAACTGGGCAAAAACTGACAAATTATGCTTAATGCAAGTCAACCCAAATGAGATGCTTACTGGTTTCACACAGTTTTTCACTAAAGATCAGATGTTTTTCCTCCAAATTAAGCTGTTTTGTGTGACACATCTTTGGTTGTCGACACAGTTTTTCACTAAAGATCAGATTTTTTCCTCCAAATTTAGCTGTTTTTGTGTGACACATCTTTGGTTGTCGACCATGAGGCTGCGCACGGTGTAACCTGGCACTATTTTAATTTAGAAAATAGCTCAAGGAAATTTACGCTCGCTGATTGGTTAATAATCGTGTTTCTATAACTCGATAGAAACAAAGAAATTGACGTAGTCACGGACAAGAGTCACAGCATTCCCGTGTGTGCTGACATGTGTGCTGTCGTGTGTGCTAACGTGTAAATTGCGTGCTGTAGAGAATCTATGTTTTGATGATAAATAAAATATAAAGTTTTCTTTGTTTTTCGTTATTTTCCTTGGGCTATTTTCTAAAAGAAATAGAAAACATTTTCTTTGTGTTTCTTTCGAGTTATAGAAACACTCGTGAAAGTTTGGGAGAACTCAAAAAAGCCATGGAAACACTCGCCTGCGGCTCGTGTTCCCACAGCATTTCTCATTCTCCCAAACTTCCACTCGTGTTTCTATAACTCAATAGAAACACGGAAAATGTTTTCTATTTCTTAATTGTAACCTGGAGGCCTCCAAGTCTGACAAGATAGTGTTTAGTTCTTGGTTTTATTTATCAAGGCCTTTTTTTGCAAATTCTCTTGAGCTACTTTGGAGTTTACAAAATGCTAACTCTCCACAAAAAGGTAAGTAAATAGATTTCATTTCATGATCTTTTGCTTTAAATAGAAACAAAAGGATTATTTAAACTTCCACATAATCCTGCAAGTTTTTCACAAAATCAAAATTTCCGCAATAACTTTTATCTTTTTCTGCACTCTCTCAGGTGACCTGAATAAGCATTCCTATCTGTCCACAGCTTTCCTCGCCTGTGTAGCAAGCGTTTCCATGTGCTTTTTCAGCACTAAAAAGGCAGATTTCCTAATTTTTCCAAATTTTGGTTGCGTGCGAAATGGGGCGAGAGCAAAAGAAAAATTCAGAAATCGGCTTTTTTAGCACTGAAAAAACACATGGAAACACTTGATACGCAAGCTAGTGCTTTCCTTTCTCTAAGATTCAAAGGATACCCTGAGGCCTTAATGGATAGAATGCAAATACTATAAAGCTGTGAACTGGTTTCACATGGCCTTAAATTCTCCTGGTGACTCAGGTCTGGTTAAGCAACTTCATTTCAGTTTAGGGGCATATGGCTCATTTTCAGAACACCAGCAGGTAATCAAGCAAAGATGAATTTGACAAAGCACCCCTTAATAAATTATTGTACCTTCAAATCCCTGTGAGCAATGTTTAGTGAATGAAGGTGAGCGGTTGCCATGGCAATTTGACGTACAACAGCAGCTGCCTCTGGAAAAAAAAGGTACAATTTGTGCTTGTTTGATCCATGTACAAATAAGACTACTACAAGCATCTAAAAATTCTCTCATCAACACACCATAACACAACACCACAGAAAATGTTTGGAAAAATTCTACATGAATTAAAGAGACTATTTGCATTGATTTTGATTTTGTGAAGTTGTAAACTTCTCAATAATGACCACAAGTTTGTAAAGAATAATCCACCGGTATCTAAAAGTTATAACCACACACAAACTAAACTATAATTTTCATGATGTATCGTACACCATAAATTATAGCGTGATTGTTTACATTTTCGCATCATTAGCATATCCTTGTCATTCTCTGGTCAAGCTGTTAAAATGATATCTCTGAATATTGAACAAGCAATTAGCAATAATTATTTAGTAATTTCCAAAAATTTGAGCCTGACATATCAAATGGGTTCAAAAATATTCTCTTTTCAAAAACTCGAAATTTTACAAAGAATATCTGTTGAGGCCCACGCTCAACCATTAAGTTCATATCAGCGGTTGCTGTAACTTACATATGGGCCTTTTACATTTTTGCAGTCAAAAGAAAAGGGACTTCTCTACAGTTGGGGAATTTTGCCTTTCACTTTAAGCACTTCGTGACTTCATAAAGCCATTTTTGTCCCCTGGACATTTCCAGTAAGCCGTCAACACTCGGTACAAAATACTTCAGACCTTTGTGACTTGTTTTAGTTTTAGTTTTCATTTATCGTTTACTTGTTTAAGTGTAGTGAGCGTTTTGTTGTAACGTGTCATTGCTTTGAACAATTCCCCTTTATTTGCTTTCAGAATAAAACGAAGTCTTTAATTACAAGATCCCTGGTCTCTTTCATAAAATTCGGATCGACCCTCACCAGCAAACACGACCTCACCTTGAGTTGACTGTTCAATATCTATATGGCTCATTAACATTCCTGCCACCCAGAAATTTGCAGGTTTTTATGCCTATGTTTTTTAGAAAGATCTAGCTCAAAATTGTGCAGACTTCTGAGGTTGACCAGCTCTTTCAACATTTGAAACCAATTTGTATGTACAGCAAGCCTTGTAAGGGTTAATTCATATGCTAATGAGAAAATATCAACAATGACATCAGCAAAGATTGCCTTATATGCCTCGTAAATCTGGAACATGTACCTCTTTCAGTAAAAGGAGAGTCGCCTCTTTGTTGGATTCGTTCAAACAATTCCCCTCCTGTCATGCTAAAAGCAAAATATAAAAAGGAACATATTAAGCCCATGGGGCAAGCTCAGTTCTGCACTTGCTTTACATGTGTTGTTCTCTCAGTTCAAGAGTTAACTCATTTCCTATTTCTTTTGTTCATTCTTACTCAACGAGGAAATCATGTAATAGAAATCTTTATGTAGCCTCAGTTAATACCTCCCAATATGGCTTACGCCCCCTAAAATTCACTGGTCCTCGCCTTTGGAACTCCTTGCCTACGAGTATAACTAATTCTAATTCTCTTAGAATATTTCATAAAACCCTTAAGAACTCTATCCTCAATTGTTACTCTAATTATCTGCCTTAGCGCATGAAGAAATACTTTTTAATTTATATATATATATATAGACGTGGAGGTAGAGTCTACCTTGGCATAAAGTGCTCAATGCTGTGGTAGCAGAGCTAAGTATACATAAGTTGAAGGATTAAAGAATTTTTATCAGCTCTGGGCCAAACGCCATCCACTTACCATTCCATAACAACTAACAGACAATCACTCTTTGCATACTTGTTTTGATAAACATCTTTTATGCTAACAATAAATGGACAACCAGATGCCTTCCAGTGAAGCTCTACTTCTCGCCATGCCTTGGCATTATCTTGTAAAACCTGAATCCAAAAGTATGTGTTTTAAAAATCTCAGAATTTGATAAGGAGTCCATAATTTCATTACCCAAGCATTCAATTATTACCATGTGAGTTAATTTTATTGAAAAAATTAAGCATGGGACAAGACCAACCAAACTTTTGATGAGAAACAAATAAAGGAATAGTGCTTCCAAGGCAAAATGGGGACCGTAAAACTGTATTTGAAAAAATGTTGGAGTGTAAATGGTTTGAACCCAGGAGTTACATCATAACTTGATAGAATAAGATTGTCTGGGTGTTTTTTGCTGACATCGACTGACATTTCGATGACCTGATCGTGCGCGGGAGTCACTTGACTCTAAGACGACTTCTGCTCAAACAGTGCTTAATTCTCAGGACCACACCCACCCAGACTGTCTTACTTTACCAAGCTATGATATTGTTGGATCTTCCGTATACTTCTTTCTTTCAAATTTTTAAAAGATTAGACCTTCAATCTGAGTATTATCAAAACATAACAAAGGCAAATACTGTAATTCTATTAAATTGACACTGACTGAGAACTATAGACCAAATTCATAAATGGCAGCTAATAAGATATTTTCTTTTTATGCTAATTTTCCTGACAAGCCTCATTTTAAAGGAAAAATGCTTTTCAATTTTTGCATGCTAACAAGGCTTATAGTGAGGAAAATTAGCATTAAGACAAAAGAATAATTTATTGGCCGCCATTGATGAATTTGGCCTATAAGTAAAAGTTTCACTTCCTCATTCTTATGTCTAAAATGAATAATTATGATATCACTGAAGGCACCTCAGCTTTTCTCTCATAATGGAAATATTTTTTTAAACACAGGAGTGTTGGAATTTCTAGGTTCTTTTCTTTTAGCACAGTGAGTCAGACACAACTCATTTGTGTTCCATGGAGATTGTCTTGTATATGCACTTGAAAATAGTTAGTACTAATTTTTATGAGTTTTAATCAATGAAATTATATATTTAACAGTTAAACAAATCTCCCTTTGAAGAAACAAGCTTACTGTGGAACTATGATAATGTTCTTCAAGATCAAAAAGGCAAAATGCATTGTCACCATTTCTTGGATGAAGCCAGTGGAATGATTTTTAAGTTTTGTGCGGAAATGGGGGAAAAAGGAATGCTCGGTTACAATGGCACCTTGCAATTTACATAAATTACGCAAGGCTTCCGTTTGGCGTTAAGTACTGCAAGCGATCAAATAAAACCAAAACAGATGGTAAAAAGACTGTAAACGAGCTGTTGGCAAAAAGGTCATTAGTCGTTGTTACAGCTAATACCGAGATTCTTTATCGCTACGGAAAACTAAGTATCTCCGTGAGTGTTGTTTTCTTCATAGTACATAAAATTATCGATTTGCAAAATTCGCTCTGTCAACGTGGTGTTTAAGACATACTTTGCAAACATCCAGAAAAATTGGGAAATAGAATTTTTTCCCTAGTCGATGTATGAGCCGACTTCAGAACGCCAATATTATGCGATTCTGAAAAACTTAGCACTTAGCAATCGAACCGCACGCAGATATCACAAATCACACCGACAGTAATTTTCTCGTCAACATCACGAGCAAAATTATGCAATATACATTGGTCTTTTCCACGTACTTCACAAACGGAAAATCGTTTGCTGCCATCGAAATTATCATATTAGATGTAAAAGCAACAAGTACAAGAAGAAAGCAACGATTACGACCGTAACAAGAAATACCATATGTATGTGCACACACTACAGTGACAAAATCATTCCACTCTGATCCAATTAACCGAGCTGGACCACAGTCATAGATCACGTATTTCCCAAATACAAAGTAACCAATTTTGAGAAGAATATACCACTGAAAAGTTAACCTACCTTTAAGGCAAATCTCTTCCCCGTTTTCTTTTCAAAACACTCCAAAACCTTTCCATTTATTCCAACTCCTAAGACCCTCTGTGATAGATCATAGTCATTCGTTATGAGTAATGTTTTCGTCCGCAACGGCGGAGGAACTTTAAATAGAGGCTTGTTGACTGTCGACATGGTTAAAAGATAACAAGAACACTTAAAATCCTTTAACAGTCTAAAAAGCGTTGCTCTGGCTCTTGATCGTCACGAAAAGACAAATTTGCTGAGGGTCGGAAAAAATCACCGGGCCGCCATGATGAAAATCGAGCGGCTTCATAGGAGACTGGTACCAAATAAATGAAGACCTTCTCGAGTTACCCTAACCTAAGGGGATGCACGACAAGCTATCACTATCAAGAGAGATGGAGGGATGAGGTGGGGGAGACAGGGGCGGATCCAGGAATTTCTGAAAGGGGGGTTGTACACTATTGACGTAACCTTCATCACCAATGGTGTGGAAGGCGAGTGACGGCCCCGTTCCTCTGGCGCGATCTCTTAAGGGGGTCCGGAGCCATGCTCCCCCCTCCCCCAAAAAAAATTGTTTCCGATTTTTCCCTCTAAAACGCCATTTCCAGCATTCATGCTATAAAATCTGGAGTTTATTTTATCTCAGCCAGAAACCCAAAAATAATAATGCATGATTAAAAAGGATAGCAGTATCAACAAGCAGCCGAATGGTGGAAGTGAATCAACTTCGTAAAAAAACAATTTTCATTATTATTTTAGGAAGAATCAAACAAAAAACCAAACAAATGCTGCTCAAAGGGGGGGGGGTTGCAACCCCCTCAACCCCTCCCCTGGATCCGCCTCTGGGGAGACCATGTCACAGATCTCTTTTGCACTCGCAGCTCGGTTCCGCTCAACTTGAAGGAAGATTTCGAACCGTTTATGCTTGAGAAATTGTAGTCATTGCAGGCCTGTAGGGAGGGGGGGTGCGTCGGGTGTGCCTCACAGGCTGCGGAGGTCCACTTTTTTGTTGACCAACGATTTTAAAAAAATGAATTGATTAATATAATATAACTGCAGGCAGTAATGTTTCGGCCTTCTGGGCCTCATCAGTGCAGTGCTGATGCTAGGATGGAGGCAAGACTAGGTAACCGCCCCGAATGATCCCACACATGTGGTATCACGTAAGTCATGCCAGAGTGCTCAAACTAGAAAACTAGTGAGCTATGCGCAGTGCTAACGGCAATGACTCACCCTAGTAGAGTGCTCAATTTGGACATAAAGCAAAGCTTTGTAATGCCAAAGAGCTATATCTAACTGCATATAGTATATATATATAGTATAGTTCTGTTCTAATTCACTGTTTTTGTAGTAAAAACGAAATAAGCAAAGACACACATATATTCCATGTTTGATTGGAAGCCGGCGACGGAGATTTTAACAATTTAGTCAATAGATGACAAGAACTTTAATCAATTTCAATGTTTCTTTCGGCCATGTCTAGACATGACGTCTCAAAAGAAATTGTTTCTCGTTGCATGTTCCATGCAGCAGTTCTGTTTGCTAAGATTTCCCCAAGGAGGCTTGACCTTATAGCACACTACTGAAAGATCATGATGATCATCATGGTTTGCGCAGCAAAGCCAGCGAATAATACGGATTTTCAACTTTATTTCTATTTTTGTTCTTTTTAAATAGCGACATTATTCTCTAAAACTGTAAAATCATACCTAAAGTAGTCTCTTCAAAGAAAATCCATTTTGAAGTTCAAAAGTTTGAGTAATATCCACGTTGTTAAGTTCGCTTTTGGCTGCCTGTTTTCATATCATACTGCCTTCAAAACGCACGAAATGCAGTCTCAGACAACCTGAGACAATCCATGCCCCGGACCCCACTAGAGGCTCGCACCTCCGGCGCTAGCTTGGTCCGTTTCCTCGTTGGATCGCACCCTCCCGCAAGAAACCTGCCTACGGGCCTGCATTGTGTCTTCCAAACCGTATGCGAACATGCATGCGCATTTGCTAAAAATGATAAAATGGCAAAAGGAACGGCGCAATTTCTAGTCTATATAACTGTGTAACGTGTACGAAATGGGTTAATTACGGTCCAGTTACACGGCGACCATGCAGCTCAGTTGGACAATCAAGAAATGGTTTCTTTATTAGTTTTGGTCTTTCGCCGAATGTCCAGTAAACAAGTTCTTTCCTTTAATATGTTTATCTTCAGGTACACAGTACAAGCTAATAGAGTGATTCTCAATTGAGTGCCAAAATGTCAAAAACTTACAGAGTCAATCACGTTCTGAAGGAAGTATCATACTGTCAGCCAATCACAAGCCGATATAATTCAAATTCAAAGTAAAAGCAGCTGGCGCTCAGCGCGGGAAAAGCAGAGTGATCATAGTAAGTTAAAAAACAATAACACTACCGCAAGGCGTAGAAACTGCCGCAACTTTGAAACTGAAACTGATTCAAAAGCTTCAGGAAGTTTATTATGTTGAACAACAACCAATGAGAGCTTCTTTCTTTTGGAGGGGAAAATCATTCGGTAATCGATTAGTCATTTAATATTGTAACGCCGGGCTGTCTCCAAAAACAAACTTTGTTTATTAAATGCATCCAGAAAACTGTAGAGTTAAGCTGAGCAACTTGTTAGGTAGGAAGCCATTGGCCGTGTTCAATCCAGTGGGCGTTTGGTGTTTGTGTAAGAAATCACTTTAATGACAAGAACGATTTGGCAGCATTATTTGTTTGGATATATAAGTAGCCTGTTTATTTTTCCCGGAAGTTGAGATGACTAAGCTCGCGTTCAATTCGAGATCATTGTCAAATTTATTCAGTACTTCTCTATCTTTGAAATACTCTGAGCGTGGATCTATCAAAAAATACGATTTGAAATGCAAACGTTCATGATCTCGTTCATGTTTTCACGCCTTAATCACCTCGTTAAATGAAATCTTTTTTCTCGTAACATGTACTTTTGAATGATATCTATCTCCTTACAATATTCTATGAGTTGATAAACAATAGGAAGACAGAGAATATGTTGGGGACAAAACGCAATATAATCAAGCCTTAATGTTTGCTTTGAAGACACTTTGTACTAATTGATAGAATTTAATAAGATGCTAGGGTGGACAGATTCATTATCGTTCATTCAGGCGCCCCATTATTTGAGCTTCGATGGCCCACCGAAAAGAAATTTGTTTTTAAGAGGCTTGGCCTCTAAAAAGGTTTCAATTAAGTGGACAGGTTTGAATGTCGATAGCGCCGAATTAATCGCCTGAAAGCTAAACGATAAAACAAAGTATTTGGAGACCTTCTTTCAGGAAATACTGTAAGTATCGAACAAAGCTCAGTAACAGGTTACGGGCTTGGGACTGGCCAAATCCATTGATTTGAGCAGGCTCGAGTGAGAGCTTAAAATACTATGAAATTTGAAATTAAATGTATAAAGAAAATATTGGCAAATTGTCATCCGATAAAAGGGGACGCGAAGAACTGGGCCTGACTTAGCCCATCCAAGTCAACCTACAGTTCAGACCTTGGTAGAGAATAATGATAGTTATATTTATATTAACTATTAATCTAGAAAAGAACTGTAGTTTCGTCAGATTTGGCTTGATATGGTTTGACTTAGTTTGTATAGACTTAAATAAAGTTATTACTTACATTTGTATTCAATTATTCTAAAAATCATTTACTTTACTGCTGTATTTCTTTAGCCCTTAAATATTTTCCTTGCAAATTTTTCATTTCGTGAGGGTGTTTACAACTATTTTCGCAACATTTTGAATCAACCGCGATGGTTACAGCGCGGAAAAATTCCTGACTTTGGTCCGTATCGCAAAAAGCTGGACCGGCTACGAGCGCGTGATTAGCCAATCAAATTCAAGGGTTTAGGATTCCGGCCCACTGAGATGCTTCCAAAAAAAAATAATAAAAATTGTTTTCCCGGAATTACGTGAATATCTAGAATTGTGTTTTGTTTATTATGACATATGCGATATCCGCAGAACTCACTGGCGATCTTGAAAAGCCAACATTAATCTAAATTCAAGGCATTTTTAGACCTGGATTCACACTCCCTTCAAGACAGGGGCTGATCCCATTAGTTAGGACGATGTTATACAGCATCTCGATTTCATGTGTTATTCCACTTGAACAGTTTCTGCGTGGGTGCGTGACTTCCGCAGTCGTTGTATAGAGTAGAGGACAATTTTAAAACGGATATTTTTCACTCGCTGTTCAAACGCTGTCGGGGAATATTCAGCAAGTAATGAACTTTGTCTGAGTTATGCCTGAATAAGTTTATCGGAAAATTATCGAGAGAATTACGCAACGATTCGATCCCGCCCTTACACCTGAAGCCGGCGGAAATTCAAAAAGGCCGGCGCGTGTATAATTCCTGTTTCATATCAAATCGATCTCAATTAGCTAATACGCAAAGAGGATAAATTACACTGAGTGGACGCATTGTTGTCTTTTGTGTGCACGTGAGCTTTCCAGTTAAGGCCTGAAATGGATGTGGCCTTACGTCACCATGAAGAAGTTTTGTTATAGTAGACCCTCGAGGGCCAGTTTTTTTGTTGTTGTTGTTGTTGTTGTTGCAAATTTCCCTCTTTCTTTTTTAAGTAAGACTAAAAAATAGGTTTACTTACATTAAAAAAAAGAGTTTCTTCAAAACACTGAAACACGTACGAAATATTTACGAAAACGCATTTTCAAATGGATCTTTCCCGTAAAAGCATTCTTTCCGAGAGTATGCAGGACATGTTTCTATTGGCTGCTGGCGTCTGCAATACCGTAAACTACCCTTATAAGCCCTGGGCCTATACAACTTCGTAAGGGATTTTGGATGGGCTTTTAAGTGGAATAAAAAAGACGTTTCGAAATATGCTGCAGCAGTGTTGATCGAAATACGTTTTTCACTTAAGGGTTATTAATTAAGCTTAATAAAACGTCATAATAAATCGAATTCATTCATTCATTTACTGGATGGGGGCTTGTATCCAGGGGGGACTTATAATCGGATGTATTTTTTGTTTACAGGCAGATGGGCCTATAACCGGGAGGGCTTATAAGCCGGGGGGGCTTGTAAGCGGGGGGGGGTGGGGGGCTTATAAGCGACAGTTTACGGTATTCACGTCGGTAAAACAACGGCTTTGGGAAGCGAAAACTGGAACTTCTTCGTTTTTACACGAGGGGTCCATTCACTTTTGCTGTGATGATCGATCCACTTTGTTTTCAATGTTCAGTCCTTAAGTTCACAGTATTCCTAAGCCTCTCTTTCTTTTCTTTTTCCATTATAAATGTATTAATTTAACTTATTCCCCAATCTGTTGTTCTTAGTCACCATCCAATATCGGCTGGATCCTTATGCTTTTATGATACATTGCTCACCTGCACAATATCATGAAGTGAAGTAGGATTGTTACTTGTGTTTACCGATACATGAGCTGGGATTGACTCTG
Organism: Astreopora myriophthalma; assembly: GCA_014634185.1. Classification (NCBI taxonomy): domain Eukaryota; kingdom Metazoa; phylum Cnidaria; class Anthozoa; order Scleractinia; family Acroporidae; genus Astreopora; species Astreopora myriophthalma. The sequence goes on along the minus strand of BLFK01000786.1, from coordinate 532,783 downwards.
TTAGGAAAGAAATTTGCTAATATACACCCCGAAGGTTTCTAACAAATGGTTTTGCCAAGTCTTCCGTGAACTGAGAAAGGTTTGAACGCCAGATGAGTTCTTGCAACTGACTTATTTTAAAGAAATTAGATCACTCTTTAATTTAAATCTGCTTTCCTCAGCCATCCCAGGAAAGCTATATGCGCGCCGACAGCAATAAGTCCGCAGTGAATGGTTTCGGTGATTATATATTCAGGAGTAATATTATGGATAAAAAAAAATTAAAACGAGTAGTGACCGCCTGAAGCCTTCTTAGAATCTGGGAAAGCGCGACAAAATCCTGCGAAGACGGGCATCTTCGGCCTAATGCCTGTTTTCCCAACTCGAAAAGACATGCGTGCTCTCGTGAAATTTGCGTCCGATTTTTGGACTTTCTATTTTTGCGGCCTACTGTCATTTTCAATACTATCGAAATTCCTCAAAAATTAAAAAGCAATTGAACGGGTTATTTAATAAACGGAAAAAATGAAAGTTGTGGGCAGATGTTGAATGTCCCTGTGCCCAAACCGCTGGGGTATGGTCTGGTTCATGACGTCATGACAAATCTTTTTAACGCGAATTAATAAAAATTTCTTAAAGAGACCGGGGAGCTCCAGGCGAAAGCTATTCATGATTACAGGCAACCGAGCTAATGCGACGCAATATAGATTTCACAGCAAACGGAACGCGTCGGTGGTCAAGCATGAGAACGTTCGCCCAGTCGTTTACAGAACAAGAACACAGGTATTGAAAACGCCACTCTGGTCACCCTGCCGTTCCTGTCCCGGTTTGTGGTGTCAAGCATCTCAGCGTCATTTCCATTTGTTATTTAAGGCTTCTCTTCCGAGGTAAGACTGTCGTCTTTTGTATTTACCGAGTTTTGTGTGCCAAATGTCGTGCTACTGCCGTGCCGCACTCAAAATGACAGAAATGAACATGACCGATATTGGTGTGAGTGTAGAACGGCAGTGATTTCAAACGTCGAATTTAAAACTAAAACCTTAAAAAGGACAGGAAAATCCAAAATACACTGATATAGATTAATGAATACAGTATGCAAATAGTCTCTTGTTCGACGCAGAGAAATTTTAAGATGATCATTATAGAACTTGCGCTGTCACGCCGAGTGAACGGTAGTCTCAGTTGAACGATACATCCCAGGACCCGCGCGTTTTACAGTGTTTTAACCCTCGCTTTGCCATCTACCGCATTTCATTGACCTAAAATAAACTTTCGGTGATATAAAAAATTCGTTATTGGATTATACAAAACAACTGGCAAACTAGTTAGGGTCCGTCCATCCTCGATTCAGTTGACTTATTGCTATCATATGATGCCGTTTACTCTATTTCAATTCATACCATTCTTTTCGGCTAGTTTGGATTGATCGTATGCAATTCAATTGGAGAAATAGATTGAGATAAGACACACGCAGTTTGGGTCCCATTCTCGTGAGAATAGAAACGTGCCAATACCGAGCTGCCCACGTCGCTTAGAATGACTAATCAAGTACTGCGCAAAGTCACGCATATTTGATTATCTTGTCGTATTAGTTACGAAATTACATTGGTTTGTTAGATACGGCCCTAATTGGGATTGAAAGACTTTTTCACCGTGCCGAAATGTTAACGAGGAACGAGCAATGAAAATTCCTGAATTAACCCATCCGTAGATATGTGCTGCCTAGATAGATACCTGAATTATGCCAAATTTACTGCCCTGAGGCACGCAAACATCAACATTTTAAAGGCAGTTTCCTAAATGCACCTGCCCTTCTTCAAAACGGTGTTTACCAGTCTAATAATTGTTTATTATCAGTTGTCTCTTGCTACTGCATTGATATGCTGTTCAATAACGAGCGGTCAACTTGACCCCTCGAACTTGAAAATGTCGCGACATTACTTCTTTCGATGGCTCACTGCATTTGGAACATCACGTCATTCTTACAAACACGTATGCGGTGTGGGTCGTTATTGAGACCTGTTTTCCGATCGCAGTGTGCCCCAACAGGATTCGATTTTCATAAATGTTGAAAGCTAAGACTTTGAAAACTTCACGAGCCTAATAAATTTCTTGCTGCTAGGTTAAATCTCTCACCAAGGCTGCAAAAAGTAGTTTGCGTGGCCGTATTCATTCCCAGTTTCCCACGTTTCTCTTCGTAAAATGAACGTGAATGTTGGCAGCTTCTGTAGCGAGGCTAGCCGTGTCCTTTAGAAAATAGATACATGATTGTTTGTTTGTTTTTATGCAGTTACATTAAATTGTTGTGCTAGGAAGCACACCCTTTCCTTCATTCTCAAACTGTTGCCGTTTGTGGTCGTTTCTAGGTTTGTGTAATTGGTTTTCGATGTGACCTGAATAGGAAATTTAGCATAACTGGGCTCTGTTAATTTTAGTCCTCACAGCGATCCCATAAATCTCAGCGGCTTTAACTATGAAACCCATATGAAGGAGGCTGGCTATTGACAAGGCACGGTGAAGTTGAACCGGAACCACAAATGTCAGACAAATTCAGTTGGTGCCGGGTCAGAGTAGGCATTGCATTCACAAGTGAATCTATTACGGGATCCCGACCAATGGGTCACTTTGCCTCTTTCGTTTACACTTATTTAATTTCCCTACTGAAGCTCCGCTACGTGTAAGACGCCAACCACACTCTTCAAATGTTCCATGACGTTCCACCGACTGTGAAAAAAACTCCACTTTCACTAACTTTTCTGGTTGTCATCTCTGACAACGAAGGCAACTTTGCTTTTATGATGACCGTGAAGGGGCATTCTGTGGGTAAAGTTGTTCGAGATGATTCGTGTGATTCTAACTGATCGAGTTTGATCATGTTTTACAGGGACCAATGTCAACTGAATTTTCTATGGGCGCGGAGTTTGTTCTTCATGCGCAGATTCTTTGTCGTATCAAAATCGACGAAAGTTATTCGGAAACAAAAAATATTATCATTGATGAGATTAAATTTTGTGAGTGTAACTAGGAATGACGTGAATACCTTATTGTTGCGGGGTTTTGTGCTCTTGTATTAAAACAACTCCACCCGGTTAGAAAAAGTTAATATCCGATAACTGGGGGAGTGCACCTGAATTTCTTCAAGACTACAACTTATCAGGTCAACTGAGAACTTTGTTTTCGTGTGTTGTTTTAGTATTAGCATTTGGAATGTAGAATTTCGGCATTAAATCAAGAGAGAGTTCACGAAATAGAGAAAACTTATTTTCCACACAGCGTTCTCAAATGCGAGGTGTAGTGATTTTTGTGGTCAGTACGTTTGTCTAAATAATCTTTGGCATGTTCCAGAGCTTGTTCAGTATCACAGTTTGAGTAATTGTTGGTCCTGTGGCAAAATCAGCACATGCAGGTCTACACACAGTTTAATCAGAATCATCCCTCAAGTCGCTGCAGTACAACTATTTTTTGTGTGGCTACTTTTCATCAGTAATCACAACATTTGGTAGGAAAACTGAGGCGAAGACTGGCTCAACGAGGAGCAGGGCGGATTAGCACAACAGACAACTGACACCAAATAAACTCAGAGACGTGTCGTTCTCAGAGTATGTTTGTGTTTAGTTTATTGCCACAGACGAACAGTTGACACGTTTGTTAGTTTTTTTGTTGCTACGTTTGTGTTTGTAAGTGTTACTTGACGTGTCATGTTTACAATTCGCTCCAGCCTGGGGGCGAATCGAAGTATCACTTTTACTGAATCGAAGGTCGAGAAAAAAGTATCTCTTATATTTATGTAAGAGTGGATTTGAAAAGAAATATGATGGAAATTGATTTTGAAACCAGCTTTTTACGTTCGGTAACGAATTTATTAAATGGAATAAGATGTGACAGCATACTGTCATTTTGTTAGCATTTCAGTGCCAATTTTGATCAGCAGTCGTTCTGTTTTTACAAGCTGCATCAACAGCACGACAATATAAAATGACATTATTTCCATGATCGTGACTTCATTTTTCAAGAAACAAAAAGAGACAGTTTTATGTCCTCGTTATTTTAACGAAAACACGAGTGCAACTGATTAGTATGAAGGTGAAATGTTTTTTTACTGTGCAACTGATATTTTCTGAGGTTATTGTGGAGACATCTATGGCAGGAGGTTATTTGACTGTTTACACAAGCTCGAGGGCTTCCTCACAACAGCTGAAACACTTTAATTATCATAACTACACTTTACAAGAGGTAAGCGTGGTCTTATCTCGTTAGGTCTCGTGTATTGTGAAATAGCATTGTTACGCACAAACAGTGACTGAACTATTATTCACTCTGACTGCAATGAGCGACGATCGGTCCGTTTAACTTGAACCTGATCTGGGAATCAGAAATGTTTTAATTAAAGAGGTAAGAAGATATTTTCACAGGTTTTAATTAATTGATTTTATTTTTAATGCAATGTCACACCCTCTAGGCAATTTTTTATCGGATGTTTTTCTTTTGTAAGTTGCTAAGCGAAGTTGCCTTGACTCTCTTGTTCAATCTGCAAATCTATTTTTTTTTCTTGGCCTATTTCTTCTCCGTTCTCGGGTTAATTAATACAGCAAGCTTAGAAAGCAAGCTCCCGGCTAGTCATAGTTCAAATTCAATGCGGGTTACCTTTTATGCAAAGATGCAAAAGGTCTGCTTATTTAGAATGAGTTGTTTTCCAGCTCATGGTTATATATTGTTTTCCTTGGCGAAAAAACGCACTAAAATCATTTTTGTTAGGCCCACTCCAGCTTGCGCTAAATATCATAAACGTGGGCCTTGTTTTAAATTGTAACAAAGGTTTCGCCGCGGTTATCTTGTATAACTGCGTGCGTTTATCCTTTGTCATCTGTTACTCTCAATCTATATACTTTGAAACGGTTTTCTGATTCCAAACACGAGCTCAGTTCTTTGCAAATCCACAAGCTGCCTTCGTTCTTCAAACAATTAAGGAAGTCTCGATATCACAACTATACTATGATAAAAGTTGTGCAGACTTGTGAATTAAAGACGTGATTAAACTAATTCATATCTCAGTACACGCAATTAAGGAAAGGAAAGGAAAGGAACTTTATTTAAGTGTCTAATCGTTCTAGCGCTGGAGCACTAATTGGGGACACTGTAAACTGAAATTAACAATTAACTCAAATCGAGTCAAATGTTGGTTTTTGAGGAGAGGGGAAACCGGAGTACCCGGAGAAAACCTCTCGATGCAGAGTAGAGAACCAACTGAACTCAACCCACATATGACGCCGAGTCTGGGAATCGAACCCGGGCCACATCGGTGGGAGGCGAGTGCTCTCACCACTGCGCCATCCCTGCATCCCAAAGGGATGCCCAAGTTAAAATATTGTGCTACCCACTAACACAAAAAACAACAACAATCCTTTGTTCGCAAACTGCGTATCTCAGATAAGTGAATAGTCGGCAAATTCCGCCGGCTCTATATTTGTCACTTGTGCACTTGTGGCCTACTAGGGACCAGGCAGCAGTTAATGAAGTCTTAAAAAACAATTGGTAAACAGTAATCTGACTGACTGACTGAACCACCCACCCACCGACTTACTGACTGACTTTTCCAAAATCTTGCCATTATTCCAAGAACTCGTTCAAGTTGTATCAACCGACCGACCGACTGGATGCAATAGATGCCCTCCAAAGGTTGTGTCTGGGTCATGTGGTCATACAGCCATGTGATCGAACGTCACTCATTGCCATCTCAGTGTGCCGATACAAGACACTTCTTTAATCTCTCCTCCTCCCCTTGTCCCAATCCCTAGTTCTTTCTTTAGTTATCCATATTTGTGGCGCTTACATTGCCCTCACCTTTACTGGGCCAAACTTCTGTATAAGGAATCGCATGAGACGTATTATTTAAATAAAAGGGGTTATGGGCTTTGGCCCATATCATTTTAGTCCAATGTTGACTGTTGGCTTTTTGCCCCGTAGACATCGTACTGGTACCACGCAGCTGTTTACAACCTCTAATTTCATTGGATCTGGTTAGGACGCAGCTCTATTGTTTTTAGGGTTAAGGGTTAATTGTTTCTGTTGTTTCTTTGAATGCTTCTATTGTTTTCTGAGCCAATCACGTGGGCTGTTGTAATAGCTGCGTACTGACCCCTCACGTAAGCCAGAACTAGCTGGTTACAATGTCTACTGAGGGGGAAGAGTGGCAACCCGCATAAATTGACCTACTTCTTACTCAATTTCTCCAAAATTAAATTTGATTCTAGTAAAATTTACACTATATGAATAGTAAAAAAAAACACTGTAGGTTCTCAACTCCGATGACTCGAACCTTTTATCTATTTGCCTTAGCTTGAAGGTTCGAGTTATCGGGAGTCGACTGGTATGAAGAATGAACCCTGTTCATATCGTGTTCTCAAATTCATTAATAATTCATGACCCAAAATAAAAGAAATCACTGCCGCGAAGAAAGTGATATGTGAAAGATATGTGAACTTAATTAGCATAAAATTTAAAACTTTAAATTCAAATTTCTCTTAAAGTGCTGATTCCTTTGAGAAGCAATATCAAACACGAAAAAGAGTGTTTCATCCAAGATCCAAACACCTCGAATTCTGTTAAAAAACTCGGCCTTCGGCCTCGTTTTTCAACTCCTTTCTCGTTTGGATATCTGATGAAACACTCTTTTTCGTGTTTGAGTTCCTTGAGGAGAGGAGTTACATAATCGTATTTATTAGATTTAAACACTATTCTCGCAGCACAGTTTAAGACTCCTTGGAGCCATTTCAATAAATATTTGGGAAAGCCATACAGCAAGGAGTTACGGTAGTCGACCTTTGTGTAACAAAGGCATGTACGAGGGTTTTCGTAGTTTCCGTGTTAACTGAGAAACTTCCTAATCTTGGATATGTTGCGCAAGTGAAAAAATGCAGATTTACACACCGCTGTTATGTGCGGAGCCATAGACAGAAAATGATCGAAAATGACACCAGTGTCCTTTGCTGTTGAGGAACAGTTAACCACCTCACCAACACGAGTGAGACGTTACCACGAGTGAAACGTAATGAATGCGATGACGTACCGCGCGCGTTTGCTTTCACGTATTGCGTGCGATCAGACAAAATATGAGACAAACCAGTCGAGCCACTTACCACGAACTCCAAACCGAGTAGATAGCCTCCGTATTAAAATCATATGGTCTACAGTATCAAATGCTGCAGATAAATCAAGAAGAACAAGGATGACTGAACATCCACTGTCGATGGCAGTAACAATATCATTACGAACTGTAATTAATGCGGTCTCCGTACTATGAAAGATATACTACTTCTGCATTCGACAGCCGGGCTATCCCGACTCATCGTGTAATTGCATGTTGCCAACAGGTTTTCCATCCATCAAGTCAGTATCACTGGCCAAAGAACTTTTTCAAATATTTGACATTTATGGCTGAAAAAAAACTTGGACCAACCACGCATTTAATAGCGATACACAGCTTGATCACCCCATTGTGCAGAGAACTAATACTTGTTGGTAAAAGCTCCTGAATTAAGATTTTAAAACTTTATACCTTATTAAAAATGACTTTATTCTTTGTAGTTGTGGAATAGCAAGATATTTCAATTGACGTCGATTTGTCACCGAGGAAAAATATCTATGATAAGATAATTCTTTTTTTTTTTTATTTCAGCGAATGAACAAGCAGGTAAACTTGTTTCCATAAAGCATATTCAAATATGGCTTGTGTTTCCTTTCGTTTCTCAACGATCATGCTGAAACGATCATGCTGAAATTACTTAACAACCGACTGTATTTAATACAAAGCGGAAATATACCAACAATGGCTCAAAGAAGGAGACAGAGTTGCGTCACAACACGAAACTGAGTGGTTGCACCCACAGAGCGGAAATTTTATTACAGTTCTCAGTCTAATTCTTTTAGTCAAAACTTGATTGAAACCTGCCAAAACGCCATGAAACGTTCAACGCCCAAGTGATAAGAAAATAAATGCGAGATTTTGGGGTTGTAATTTTGCAGTATAGGTCCGTCGGTATATACATTCTGGCTGACTCGGAAGAATTTCGTCGTGCTAACTCAATTCCCGAAATTGGTGAGTTTTCATGTGTCGAGAGAAACGGAACTCGGTTAAACTATCCAACGGCGAAAACACCGGATAAATAGCTGTAAAATCATCAAGTTTCGCTTTTCCCTTTATTACAGCTCGGTTGCTAGGCACGGAAATGCAATCGTTTGATCCTCTTTTTCGTTTATTACAATAACTAAAAGGTTGATATTCAGGTTTTACTGAAAAAGAGTTGGAGAAAGAGACTGAGACATCGTCTCAGTTCAGCCGCTCAGTTCGGCTGCATGTTCTTGCATGATTTTAAAAGCGCCAACCTGACATGCAATGAACAATTTTTCTTACTCATTCTTCTCCTTGATCACCAATCAACGTCAAGTGATATATATACTTTTTTTTTTTTGTTATTCCACAACCATGAAGAATAGATTCATTCTTTAGTAAGGAATAAAGTCTTTATATATCTTCATTCGGGAGGTATGACCAACTAATTATGGTTCTATGCTCAATGGTGAGTGTTCAATCTGTGGATCGTATGCTTAATGGTATTTAACATGAGAACCCTCATAAGCTTTTTTTTGGCTCACCGTCGGTCATTACTCGAAGCTCTCACTCTCGGTCACGGAAATGCAATTGTTCGCTCCACTTATTCGTTGGGTACAGCAGCAAAAAGGTTGCCAGATATTAAGGTTTTAAAGAGAGACAGAGAAGGAGAGATATGTCTTGCATTTCGGCAGCAAAGCGTTACCTGACGGTAACAAAAAATATTCACGGCAGGACACGTTTATAATTGTTCAGTTTAAACATGCAATGTGTGCATTTTTAATTTTTGCATGACGTTAACAATACTTTAACAATTAATTCGATCATTTTTACTCAGGTTTTGTAGAGGAAAAAGTCCTGGACAACACTAAGCCGTTTCGTCAGTGAC
>BLFK01000786.1:508808-518808 GCA_014634185.1 Astreopora myriophthalma | reverse complement strand
AGTTTGCTAAACTGATACAAACTATCCGAACTATCTAGTAACTGAATTGGAATGAACAGTGTTCAAACTAAGAAAGATCAAAGTGCTCTGTGAGCACGTAAATTAAACACGTAAATTAAATTGACAACGTAAATTAAATTATTTTTCAGTTGGATTATGTCTATAGTTTTTGGTATGCTGACTATTCATATAATTGTCGCACTGACATGTTTTCCCGTGTTAAACATAATATTTGATCGTACCAAAATTCTTGGACCTACAATGTTGGGAGTTGTTGCGCCCGTCTGCACGCAGCCTTGTGTAAGCAGGAAATAGAACGTTTCTACTGCTGAAAATATCTTGTTTCTTGAGCACGGGAATGAGTGCATGGGTCCTTTCGGGTGGAGAAGCCTTTTAACCGACTGAAAAATACCATAATATTCTGCGATGTGCAATTTACGGAACGCGCTCCACTGCCCACGCCAGAAACTTTAGGGAAACTGGTGCGCGCGTGATCAAGTTGTTTGGGTAGACGGCAAGTACATGTTTGCATTCATCTTAGGGCACGTTCGATAGACCTAATCGGCTAACGCAATGTTGTACCCAATTCAAATCCTTTGGACATAAATTGTTTTGTTCTAAGTATTTCCGTATCATTTAAATGTGAATGCTACATTATAACACAAATACAATAAACAAGGAATCTTAACCCCGGGAGATGTGAATTGAGTACAACATTGCGTTAGCCGACTAGGTCTATTGACCCTGTTCTGGATAAGAATAAACGGAATAACCTCTAGATTTTTCTTGGGAGGTAAGTTAAGGGAGATTTCTTAACAACATTTTGTAAGGAAACGATGCTGAGAATCTCGTTTGAATTCCGATAACACCAAAACACTCCAGGACCAATTTTGAGGTGTAAAGCATCGTAATCTTATTCCTGAATAAGGCCAACTCACGGACGCATGCAAATCGAGGCCTAAGCACAATATCGGGATATTTTTTGAGATACTTAGAAAATCTTATGATATTTAGAAAAAAAATGTGATATTTAAAATTTTGTCAAGGAAAATTTATTTCAAACTTGTTTTCTTCCTAGGAAAATTAAGAAAGAAAGCTAGGGTGCTTTCGATTGAGAAATCTGGATTTAGATGTTCAAATCCGGATCTTTTGGATTTCCATTCGAACACATGATCCGAAAACGGATTTCGCCGAAGAATTCATTAATTGAATCCTTCCCCGACATGGATTTCAATTAACGAAATCCATCGCGAAATCCGTTTTCGGATTTTGTGTTCGGTTGGAAATCCAAAGATCTGGGGCCCGTTTCTCGAAAGCCCCGAAACTTTTCGAGTGTATTTCGGGTGCCATAATTTCCTCCCTATCTAGCAATGGAAGACATTTCCAGCCCTGAAACTTTGAAATTAGGTTCCTCTTTCTTATCTTTAAAGCATGTTAAAAGACCAGATTTTCAGAATTTTACAAATTGCTTTTCGGGCCTGTAAAGTTTTCAGGACTTTCAAGAAACGGGCACCTGGGTCGAGTTGTTCGAAGCAGGGTCAGTGCTAATCCCGGATAAATACCATAACAACCAATAGGATTTAATCGGACTTAACCCAGGGTTAGCGCTAACCCGGCAACGAACAACTCGGTCCCGGATTTTAAGATCCAAATCCGGATTTCCCAATCGAAAGCACGCACCCTGGTCAATGCTAATTAGGGCATATGGGCAATACACTGACGGAATTAAAACAAATCACCCCACATCAATAAGTCTAAGGCCGACTTTTTATGTAAACTTGTTTACAGTTTTGTTGTATGCTGTACAAGAACATTTTCTCACATTCTGCACTTTATAGATGCCAGGGTACTTTTTGAGGTAATTACTGTAATCGTTATGAAAGTAAAGTTAGATTTTTCTGAGATATTTAGAACTTTTTCGAGACAATTCGCAACAAATTTCGAGATATTTAGAAAAAAAATCAGGAACTTCCGGAAACATATTTAGGCGATTTTACGTGATACAGTCGAACCTCTCCCTACGGACACCTCTCTAATACGGTCACCTCTCCAGAACGGACATTCCCCTTTGTCCCAACAAAATTCTCACTCATTTTCTAAAAAAAAAAAACCTCTATAATACGGACCCTCTCTAATACGGACAACGGACATTAAATCTCGGCCCCAGAGAGCGAAGTCATATAAACTTAACCTCTTTATCACGGACACTCTGGTGATCCGGCGTTGACATATAGTTTTGTGCACGAGTTTGTGATTACGCAAGCATCAACGTTTTATTCACTGATCTTCAACTGGAGTTTTGAAAATTGTACTTTTATTAGTACCGTTTTAGGTGAAGCATTGCGTTGTACGTAGTTCCTTTGGTTTCAAATAACTGATTCGTATAAAGTATGTACTTTACGGACAGCTGGATTCTCTGTTAGGTCTAAACATTCTTCCAGACATACTTCGATTGAAAACGTCTTCCAGAGTCTGGAATACATATATACAAATGTATATGGAATGTATACATCAATCGAGGTATACATTTCCACTGGACGGACAAACTACTTGAACGTCTGAGACGTTCAAGTAGTTTGTCCGTCCAGTGGAAATGTATTGGCATGGGACTTTTTTACTGCACCGGGTTAAACCCATTTATCTGACAAGCTATGCAAGGTGATTTCAAAAGCTCAGGTCACCCCTAAAAGAAGCATTCCGTTTTCGGAATCCGCGTTTTTGGGGGGAAACCTTCTTCCTGTTATTCCGTTAACCCTAAACCGGTAAATGTCGGTAAATGTCTTAAGTATTTATAAACGTTTTTATATATTATAATATTTTTATATATTACATATTTATATATATATAACAGCGAACTACTATCTGATCCATTTTGAATGAAAAAACATATTATGCCGTGAGTGGGAATCGAACCCGCGTCCCCCTGGTTACTAGTCGGGTGTGCTAACCACTGCACCATCACGACAACCCCGCTGGGAACAGAGCAATCGATAAAGTTATTGGTTAGCCACGGGGTTCCCCGGCGTTTTAACATTCAGGAACAGGACATACATCGGATCATCCAAGGGTGATTCACAGGCTACCAGCTAATAACAAATTTTATTATATGGCTAGCTCCGTGAGCGGGCAAGATGAACCGAATCGTGCGCTGTGATTGGCTACCCGAGCGGGAAGGATGGAGCTATCTTGCCCGCTCGGGACCACCCGCCGTGTCCCGCGCGAAAAATTTCTTCGAAAGCCATACAATAAATCCTTTACTGACCAAGCTTTTTCGGTCAAGATGGCTGGATATTGGCCTCGTTCTTTTTTTGCGTTTTTATGGACCTCGACTTCGTCTCGGTCCATAACGACGCAAAAAAAGAACTTGGCTAATATCCAGCCGTCTTGACCTCACGCTTGGTCAATAACGCATATATATTTTGAATGAAGAAGGCTGGAAATCCAACGATGTGGTCACAAGCTAGTAGGATCCAGAGGATACACTGGCAACAGAGCAATCGATAAAGTTATTGGTTAGCCACGGGGTTCCCCGGCTGTTGCTATTTCTTCATTCATACTCAACAATATTTCCATAGCATCGCGTCGTGTATCCTACTAGCTTGTGACTACATCGTTGGATTTCCAGCCTTCTTCATTCAAAATATAAATGGATAAATATGTATCATTATATTGTATATTATTTGTTTGTTTGTACGACATAAAATAATCGGCAAATTGGCAGCAATAATTCTAGCAGTGTGCATTAGAAGTAATAGGTGTTTTAAGTTATTTGTCGCCGATTTCAGCTCACGTTTAGCCCGAATTGTAGTTGAGAGTAAATCACTGTATTAGCGATTAGTTTTCTTTAACTACGTTTAGTGATTAGTCCAGACAAGTTCTGAACCTTAAGTTTTCCAATAGCCACTTGACGGCACTGTGCCCCTTGCGCACACTTGCCCGCTCTTTGCGTGTGCCGGCAACATATCATTTGTTTGTTATTTGTTTGAGATAATTCTCCAGATTGACGCTGACAGTTGGTTTTGGTTTTAAGAAACTGTGCAACTTAGTTTTTTCATCATAATTTTTGAATGCAACAGAAGACACTGGCTGTTATTTCACTTTTGCGGTCAAATATTATACTTATTCGCCTGGACGTCCTTAGATAATAAGGGCCTAGACGTAGCGGTTCAATGACCCAAGCGGTTTTCGTGAAAAGATGGGTTTGTTGGGAGTTACCTTCCCGCGGACTCGCAACCTTGTCTCTTGTGTTTGTCAGCAAAGGATCTTGCATTGACCTCCAATCTACAGAGAATTCTGGTGCGTGTTGCTCTGGAAAACCGCTGAGTGACATGATCACAGTCTCAAGAGGCACACGCAGAAGCTCTATACTTTTTTACTGTCTTTACTGGACAACTCCCTGAAAGTGGAACTTATTCGATCCCTTTTGCCCAGAACGTGACATGCCATGTCTTAATTATAAAGTGGGTTTGATCGGCTATAAACACCAAAACACGACTTGTTCTGTTAAACTAATGTTTGAGATGTTCGACAAGGGTCGCTTTGCGAAGCTGAGGCCCGTTTCTCGAAAGTCTCGAAAAGTTAACGGGCCCGAAAAGCAATTTGCAAAACTATGATCCGCTTATGCTGAAATCAGGTCTGTTAAAAGAGCAAACCACTAGCAAAGTTTCATGGCTTAAAACGACCTACTTTTCAAGATACGGAGGGAATTGTGGCCCCCGAAATACGCCCGAAAAGTTTCGGGCCTTTCGAGAAACGGTCCCCCGGGGCGCGAAACTTATCGGGCGTTTTTCGAGTGCCGTATTCACTTCGTGTCTTGAAAAGGAAGACGTTTCAAGCCCCAAAGCGGCCAAATTGGTTTGCTTTTTCTCGTCTTGAAAGCATGTTAAAAGACAGGATTTTCGGCATAAAGGAAACGTAGTTTTTAAAATTGCTTTTTGGGCCCGTAAACTTTTCGGGACTTTCGAGAAACGGTCCCCAGGTTTGCATTTTTGGCCGAAAAGATGCTTGACAAGTACATTGGACTTTTCGTGATTCGTGGTTGGCTGCATGAAGAGTGTAAATTCCCTCAAAATATTTCAAAACATGATTGGCCTTGTTGTAAGCTTGTAACTATAGTCATAGTTTTCCGTCGCTCCATTGAAAACCGCTCTTTTACCTTTCCGTACAAGCTAGTGCTTTATTAGTTAAACGTCACTTTCTTTGTCTTTGCGGTGTTTTCGCGCCGGTCTCGGTGATGTGTCATGCAATGCTTTCATCTCCTTCTCATCGCTTTCGGAATTTTGCGTTATGCGCTGCAACACACTTGATCCAACGTCCAACTTGTTAGAACAAACTTTCTGGCAAAGAAAACAATTCTTCCTGAACTCGGTGCTCATAGCAAAAAGAATAAATGGATTGAAAACGTGCTTTAAATAGTAAAAGATAATTGAAGCAATCGAAACCACTCTGAGCATTTCTGTGTTTTGGCTTTTAAATTCTGCACTCACGAATTCATTCACAAGCATATAGGTTCCGCGTGGAATCAAACACACTTGGAAAACGACCACAAGAATGATTAACATTTTAACGAGCCGCGCCTTTTTTCGCACTTGATTTCGACGCTGCTCTTTTGTGCCACTTCGAGTTAGTTGCTTCGACGTGTGCTCTCTGTTAAGGCGTGACACAACCATGATATAGGTAGTTGTTTGCATGACCAAAGGAAGGAAGATAAAAGCCCCAACGAGATAGACTTCAAATACGCGACGGTAAGTTATAGAGGGCCAATTCGCACGACACGATTTGACTCCGCGTACTTCTTTCTGCCGCAGCACCAAGGCCAGTGGTATGCCCGTTAACACATAACATGCGCAATAGGTAACTACGATGGCTACCTTGGCTTTGCACAAGGACAGTTTGGCCTTGAAAGGTGTCATTATGACGCGGTATCTCTCTAGAGCGATTATGCTGTGAGTTACAACAGAGACACACATAATCACGTCTTGTATTGGCCCTGCAAACTGGCACAGAAAATTCCCAAGGGGCCAACCTACGAAAATCTCAGCCATTCGAAGCGAGGTTAGAGCAACAGCTACCAAAAGATCCACAACAGCTATGTTCATGATGAACATATTGCATGGTGTCCATAAACTCCGCTTTCCCCATATAGTGATAATGACCAAGGTGTTGCCAATAAATCCCGCTAACATGACAAATGCCAGCAGACTGATAAAAATCCCTTGATGGAGATCGTTACCGCCAGGAGGCGGTGCAGATGAACCCGTTGCATTTGTTACTGGCGGGAATCGAGTCGTGTTTGCCACTGGCGGGAAAACAGTGGAGTTTTCCATTGGCGGAAAAATAGTGACGCAACGTTGGTACCGTTCAATTGGCGGGGATTTAGTGGTGTCTGCTTGTGGTTTGGACGATATGTTCCGTTTTTGGCGCTTTGCTTTTGTGTGGAGTTCTCTCGGATTGCTGCAGACTCAGCTGGTGAACAAGCTGCGGATTACCTGAAAGTAAAGAAAACAACAACTTCGTTTATGAGATAAGGACTAGTCTTACTAACAGCAAACATAATTAAATGAATATTTTTCCTCTTGCGATAATCTTCTTCACTGGGTAAAATGTATCGTTTCTGTCGCCTACAAACTTATCGTCACAGTTAACGCTCACAATGAAGTTGTAAATCGGCAGAGCGTTAAGAATGACGAAGTCAATTAGTTTTGGGTATCGATCGGTGACAAGTCAGACACTTTGCAGGACAGCGAGATCCTTGCTCAAACTCCGAGACCGATGCTCTTATGGGCATAGCAAAGTATACGGGGAATCGAAAACTAAAATCGGTAGAATCTCTTACCTACCTTACAAAAATTGAAGTATTATATGGATCGCCGCGGGCGACTCCCAATTAGCCACCCCTATTTCATTTTTGAATGGGATTTCTCTTTAATTTATAGTGTATTTGTCCGTCTTCAGCAAGACTAGCTGTTCTGTGACGGATATAACGAAAAAAAGGGTGAAATAAACTGTTTGAATTTTGTTTGATATTTGTTTTGTGTGATTTTGCACAGTATAATTCACGAATAACGCCTGTTTGCCATCTGATTTCTTGATTAACGCCCTGCACTTATCAGGGGCCCGTTTCCCAAAAGTCCCGAAAGTTTTCGGGCCCGAAAAGCAAGTTTTCAAGCTACGATCCACTTATTCTGGATTCCCCGATGACAGAGTCGAGGTCTCTCTAGCGAGATAGCAGGCAGAGAGACACCTCTGTCAGCAGGGAAATTCTGGAAAGCTGGTCTTTTAACACGTTTTCAAGACCAGAAAAAAACAAAACAGTTGCAAAGTTTCATGCCTTTAAAAGTTTCCCTTTCTAAGATAGAGAGGGAGTTATTTCAGTCGAAATACGCCCGAAAAGTTTGAGAAACGGGCCCCAGGCGTCCGTTTCTCAAAAGACCCGAAAATTCTCGGGGCTATTTCGGGTGCCACAATTCCCAGTGTATCTTGAAAACGAAAGTGCTTTCAAGCATGAAACCTTGCCATTCCCTTTTCCTTTCCTAACTTCAAAACATGTTAAAAGACCAGCCTTCTAGAATAAACGGATCGTAGTTTTACAAATGGCTTTTCGGGACGTTTAAGAAACAGGCCCTAGCCCGATAAATTATCAGTAAATTTCGAGAACCTGGCTCCGGATCGAAAATTACGACCGTTAAAATTAATTACAACAGCTATATTTATTTTGTGTGGATCCCTTGAATTGACTATGAAAAAGAGCATTCTCACTCTAAACGGTCGTGAAAGGGAAGGGTAAAAAATACGCCAGATACGAAAAAACAACGACAAAATTACTAGTGGCCAAAAAATGCGTGGAAACGTATGTTTTATCTCATGCAGCAGCACAATACCCAGACGAAAGGGCAGATCTAACTAAGTCACAATGTTACACTAATATACAATAAACCGCATAAAACTACCAAGATCATGTGATCAATAGTGCCAAAGGCAGCGCTAAGGTCCAAGAGGAAAAGCAAGGTAACCTCTTGTCTGTCCATGGCAAGAAGGATGTCGTTCTGGACTTTCACCGCAAGCGCAGTTTCAGTCGAATTATACTGACGGTACGAAGACTGACAAGTAGGCAACGGCGCATGCTCTGAACAATGAGCTAACAACTGTGGGATAACTGCTAAGGTGCTATTATAGTAAGATGTAAAGTGTTTCCCCTCATTATGTACACGATGTCCCGTTTGCCCAAAAGGAGGATCTATAGTAGGGTTTGAAAATTCCACTTTCCCGACACTTTCATCCCGCTTACTTCGGGCAAGTCATCCCGTTCCCTCCAGAATATTTTCTGGAAACGCAGTTCTTACTGGACGTGAAGCAATTGATATTGATTTACGAGGGCTAAATTGTGACACTGTAACGTGTGCCGGTTTATAAGATTGATAACGGTCAGGACTCCTAAAGTATTTCAGAGGATAAAAGAAAAACATCCCCAGGCAGCCAGATCAGTTTTCCTTGATCAGTTTTCCTTCATGGAAGGGTGAAAGATCCAAGTGCATTTTAGTCTTCAATATCATATTTCGCGCGCGTAAAAACAAGGAATTCCACCCCAAGCACATACAACACGTAAAGCACTGCCGAGGCAATGCAAGCAAAACGCCTGAAGCAAGCAAAGCACCTCAGGAAATCCAAGCATCTCAAGCAACCCAACCACCTGAAGCAATCAAAGCACCTAAAGCAGTCAAAGCGCCTCGATCGCAGGTCAAGTAAGCAAAGCATCTCGAGCAAGCGAAGCACCTCAAGTAAGCTAAGCATCTCGAGCAAGCGAAGCACCTCAAGTAAACAAAGTATCTCAAGTAAGCTAAGCACCTCAAGTAAGCTAAGCATCTCAAGTAAGCTAAGCATCTCAAGTAAGCTAGGCATCTCAAGTAAGCGAAACACCTAATGGAAGCGAAGCACGTCAAGTAAGCTAGGCATCTCAAGTAAGTAAATGAGAGGTGTTCGGTACACTATATGTCCCCGTACACCACTTACCTACCAACATCTCAACAACGTAACGTCCATACAACTCAACACGACATCTCATCATCTTGACAAGTCGACAAGTTGCATGTCCCTTATGGGGCTCCGTAAGAACTAGATGTTTATCAAAACGATTTATTAAACTAAAGGCTAGTCCGAACAGCTGTAAGGTAACATAGGATTTTTACCACCATGTGAAGCCTGCAAAGAAGTTCGAATTTCGCATAACCTTGCCTTGTTTACGCGAACCCCAGCGAAATCTTTTCCAATGAATTCGGTCTAAGGATGCATTCCTTTGAATGATAATACACATTTAAAATTAAAAAGGATGATTTCAAAACAGGATTCGATAATAACTGGAAAGTTCGCCCGCTAGACGTTCCTTTAATCAGTGACTGAGATCAGAGCCATTGTAATCGGTGAGTTTCGCCGGATTGTAGTAGTAACGGAGCAGTTAATCGTGCTAGAGATGATCTGAATGTGAGTTATATACCTGAGCTTGTTAAACTTTGTCATTTTCCCTTCAAATACAGCAAAATTAGCCTCACTCGTTCCCCTGCCGCCCCGCTTGAGTCTTATTGGACCAATATTCAACTAAAGGAAGATAAATTAAATTTCTATATTTTTGATAGGATGGTGTGTCTTGAAAACTTAGACAATGCTCAAATAGTTAGCAGGTGCTCGCGTCATTGATAGATAAGCTATCTTGGAATTCAAAATTCTTATAACTTTGCCCTATAGATAAGCTATCTTTATCTATTTTTGATAGATAAGCTATCTTGGAATTCAGTATTCTTATAACTTTGCCCTATTAAAGCTGCTCTTGTGTTTTTTCGAATTATTGCTGCTGCCACAAACTTTTTCGTGTTTTGATAATGTGAGATGTCAGTTCGCAGCTTTTGCTCTTTCCTGCCATTGATTTTTCCATAGAGATAACTGTTTTTGGCATGAGGCTAAAACATATGTAAGAAAAAATTTGCAGCAACGATGGAAAAATGTCCAA
>BLFK01000786.1:497576-508798 GCA_014634185.1 Astreopora myriophthalma | reverse complement strand
GTAAGCTAAGCATCTCAAGTAAGCTAAGCATCTCAAGTAAGCTAGGCATCTCAAGTAAGCGAAACACCTAATGGAAGCGAAGCACGTCAAGTAAGCTAGGCATCTCAAGTAAGTAAATGAGAGGTGTTCGGTACACTATATGTCCCCGTACACCACTTACCTACCAACATCTCAACAACTTAACGTCCATACAACTCAACACGACATCTCATCATCTTGACAAGTCGACAAGTTGCATGTCCCTTATGGGGCTCCGTAAGAACTTAATGTTTATCAAAACGATTTATTAAACTGAAGGCTAGTCCGAACAGCTGTAAGGTAACATAGGATTTTTACCACCATGTGAAGCCTGCAAAGAAGTTCGAACTTCGCATAACCTTGCCTTGTTTACGCGAACCCCAGCGAAATCTTTTCCAACGAATTCGGTCTAAGGATGCATCCCTTTGAATGATAATACACATTTAAAAATTAAAAATGATTTCAAAACAGGATTCGATAATAACTGGAAAGTTCGCCCGCTAGACGTTCCTTTAATCAGTGACTGAGATCAGAGCCACTGTAATCGGTGAGTTTCGCCGGATTGTAGTAGTAACGGAGCAGTTAATCGTGCTAGAGATGATCTGAATGTGAGTTATATACCTGAGCTTGTTAAACTTTGTCATTTTCCCTTCAAATACAGCAAAATTAGCCTTACTCGTTCCCTTGCCGCCCCGCTTGAGTCTTATTGGACCAATATTCAACTAAAGGAAGATAAATTAAATTTCTATATTTTTGATAGGATGGTGTGTCTTGAAAACTTAGACAATGCTCAAATAGTTAGCAGGTGCTCGCGTCATTGATAGATAAGCTATCTTGGAATTCAAAATTCTTATAACTTTGCCCTATAGATAAGCTATCTTTATCTATTTTTGATAGATAAGCTATCTTGGAATTCAGTATTCTTATAACTTTGCCCTATTAAAGCTGCTCTTGTGTTTTTTCGAATTATTGCTGCTGCCACAAACTTGTTCGTGTTTTGATAATGTGAGATGTCAGTTCGCAGCTTTTGCTCTTTCCTGCCATTGATTTTTCCATAGAGATAACTGTTTTTGGCATGAGGCTAAAACATATGTAAGAAAAAATTTGCAGCAACGATGGAAAAATGTCCAATCATTGCAGATAACTGACGAACAACTTTGGCCTTTGCACTTGAGTAAACAAGAAAGGCTGCTGAGGGAGGGGAGGGAGGTGAACGTTTTAAGTTAATCCCGCTCCGGCGGCGTTTTCTGAATTTTCAAGAGTTTTGTCCCAGAGGTTTTTGTTTGTTTTTCACCACGGGCAAATTTTAGCCGCGATCGAGGCGGCGACAACGAACCGTGAAGCGGTGAGGGAGAAAAAAAACCTCTGGTTTCGTTTCCTGCGAATCTCAATTACAATGCAGTGTCTGACTGTTGGTTCTGATTGGTAGCGGATATTCTGACGTCTACACATTTCAAAATTAAACTACTCAAACGTTCGTCCTTTCGCAAAAAGATAAAGGAATTATTACTAAATTTCTTGCGGTCAGAAGATGATTATGTCGAAGTCTCCCGTCTTACTAAGTTATTTAAGACTTTAGGTTAGCTTCTCTTCGTAATTTTAATGTATTTGCTTTGTTTTATGTTAGTTTATCCTATTCACTGTAGAGTAGTGTCTTCACTGTTATTTAGTCCATCTATATATAGACAAACTTTGTACTTGTAATATGTCCTCAGATCTCCCCGCCTCGATTAGTTCATAAGCTATTTGCGGAGGAAAAGTAATGTAATTAGTTATATTTCTAATTTTCAATAAAATGTTGTTGTTGTTGTTGTTGTTGTTGTTGTTAAATTGACGGCTGACGAAAAAGCTGACAAGCAGGTGAGAGCGTGATTGTCATTGATTGTTTGTTTAATGATAATTTTGAAGCGTTTGACAGATTCGCACGGACCGAAACCAGAGGTTTTTCTTCACTCATCGCTTCGTGGTTCGTTGTCAACGCTTCAGTGGAAACATAAGATCAGTGGAAAGCTAAAATATGTCCCAGTATTCAGTACGACCTTTTCAATTTTCCTTGTTTCCAGAGATTTAAAAGCTAAAGTTTCAGGTGTTAACCAATCAGAGTGACTGAAAATTTTGCAATTTTCTAACTTGTCGACAGCTGTACAACGGTGAACTCGACGGGAGTGGCATCGGAATGAAGAACGAAAATGAGTAGGGTTAAGCCTTAACCCTTTACCCTAAGCCTAACCCTAACCCTAACCCTAGCCTCCAGGGGGACTTAACGCTACTAGTCCAGGGCGATTTAACCCAACTCATTTTAATTTGAATAACCTGCCACGCGCTGTGAATAAAACAAGTTTTTTTTTTAAGTATTTTTTAGTTGCGTCTGTAGTCAGTAATCCTTATTTAAAGCGTGTCGCCCTAAACAGTTTGCTTTGTTAGCCAGTTGCACAGAAAATAGATCTTTTCCTCCCGTCAGTCTTAAAAAAGACAGATTAAAGCAAAAATTAATCATTTGGGGGGTTCGCGTGAAAGATAAGATCTAGAGGGTGGACGGAGGGTAAGTTATATAGCTGCTCTGGTATATCATGATCCGAACCTAATGGTATAATGATATTGAATTTTTGGCATTTTAGTTTTAAGAATGATTGGCCCTCTCAAGGAGCAATTTCACGCTATTTTTGGCAACAGACTGAAAATTCAGAGGACACTTTTTGGTTGATGGCAATGGCAAGATAACGGCCAAAATTCTTTTGAAAGCGGCTGTTTTCATGCAAAGACACTGTTTAAAGACGTTTTCAGCGACAGGTGGCCAAGATAAAGATGGGTTTAAACTGTCGGGCCCACATTCACATTGAGAGAATTCTGGCAAAAAATCGCGATACCCACCCCCCACCCCCACCCCCATGGTACTGCCCCTTTAATGAAAATGTTCACTAAACTGAAGAAATGAGCCATACTAGGTAAAGTTTCTGTCCGAAATAAACTCGGAATGAGGACTACGATTTTGCCGGATAAGGATTTCGTCAGGGTAATCTCCGTAGAGAAAACACACTCCTTGATCGTAAAAAGATTGATGTCTGCTCGTCACTGTGGTTTACTGAGAAAAGTAAGTCCAATAATAATCTCATATTGCAAACCGAAATTTTAAAATGATTTAAGCTAAAGCAAACAAGCCCATTGAATTGCCAGTTTCCAAGCGGCAAGACATCATGAAGGAAAGTTAATCGCGCTGCACGAGTTTTTGTGAATTTATTTTGAAACAGAAACAGGAAAATACAAAAACTAAAACACAAAGTGATATGAAGATATTGAAGCGGTTTCGTCTTGCGGAAAACGAGAAGAGAGAAGTATATCCATATAATAAGTCCTTTATTGATCAGGCTTGTTCGGTCTAGATGGTCGGATAGTGGCTCCTTTTCATGAACCGAGTCGAATTTGATGTCCATGAAGACGCAAAAAAGGAACGAAGCCCGGCAATATCCAGCCATCTATTCCTCATATTTGGTTAATAGCACATATATATCGAATGCGAGTAACTGTCTGTTGGGGAAACAGAATCAGATTCAGTGTTTACCAGTATATGTGTCTATTTGCAACAGAACAAGACAAAGGAAACAACACAATACAATTATTCATATTTCCATGGGCGAGTCAGAGGTAGAGCAATTGTTTTTGAACACCAAGGAAAGGAAAACTGAGTGAAATAATATTACTTTTGTTTATCGGAAACGAGTTATAACAAAGCACAACACATTCTGAGTAAAAGTGCTAAATCTGAAAATACAAAGTGTATGTAACAAATAGCTTATATATATGTATTCAGTGGGAGACACAACAAAGATTCACAACAGGTTATATTTTCAAAATACTCCCCAATATTTCTTAAATTGAATTTCCCAAATTACGGATCGGATCAGGCAAGACAAGCTATAAGGCTATAAGCTATGACTGAGCTTTCTGCAGGCCCCCGTTGTTCGAAAGGCGGACAGCGCTATCCACTAGATAAATCAGTATCCAAAGGATAACTCAATTGGCTTTGCTAGCATTTATCCGGTGGATGGCGTTATCCACCTTTCAAACAACTGGGGGCAGATTCAGCCAGTTTAGATTTGTTTTTTGTTTTTTATCAGCTTTAGCGATGATGATTCGCTAAAGCTGATAAAATGATTCGAAGTAGCTGATGATTTCAGCTACTTCGAAAGACAAATATCATCTAAAGTATAACTGATTTACCTTCAAGCCAGACTACACAGATGATGATTCGCCCCGAGTTGCCGCTCTCCGCCTGGCTCAGTGTTTCGTTTAATATGGCAGCGTTTTAAGTTCGCAGCCTTGCTCTGTCTGCCAGCCGGCCCCTTTTAAGACGAAGCGGAAACCGTGAAACAAAACATACATTTACCTGGCATCAGCATAAAACCATCAATTTTGTGCAATTATGAACGTTGAGTAGCTATAATTAATGACCTTAGCGAGCGCCTAAACATAAGATTTTAAAAACACGCACTTGAGCGATATAGTAATGATTTTGCCGCTTGAATCTTTCCTTGTCTTTTCTGATACGATACTAGTTCGTTTCAATGTCAAAGCACCGAAAGCAAAACAATGAATATGTTTGAACAAATCAGACCCAGGTTTTCTTACAAACTTGAAATTTGTGTTTGCATGTCAGTAAGGAAAAGTGGGTTAGACTGAATTTCCGACAAATATACACCCACGGTAATTTATTGATGACTAAAAAACAAGAAAACATGATAGACAAGCACGTGCTCAGGAAGTATAAGACGAAAATTTGCGATTCCAAAAGCGCAGGATCAAGTTCCGTGCGAATACTGCATAGATTAGACCAGTTTCAAGCAAAAAAAGACCGGTTTCAAACAACAACAAAAAAAGAAAGAAAGAAAAAGGACGAAGAAGCTGAACATCTTATTTTCGTGCAATTACATGTCCAGTAATTTAAGAAAATCTTAGAATTTTGTTTAAGGGGGAAAGATAAATGCAGAATTCTGCATGATATAAATCTTTTCACTGTCCAGTCTTGCGTTTTTGAGTTAATTCTTCTTGTTGCATGATATCTAAAGTCAAGATTATGAAGCAATTAGAAATGAAAAAGGAAGTCTTGCTATCACGCAAAACAGATAATAATTAATTAAATTTCTACTTTCCTTCGGAATTTTAGTTTAAAATAAACTTTCGAAAAGTAAAGACGCATGATTAGGATCGAGCATGGCGCAAGCATACTTTTCAAAAATTCAGTAACAGATCGATGTAAGATATTTAATTACCTTTACATTTACATAAACTTGAAACTGGCGGTTAATGGGAAATGCTGAATTCGTTAACCCGATGTCACAAAGTCTGCACCTCTTTCAACGCTGGAATTACATGTAAAAGCACTGCACTCTAGCTAAGCAAAATGACTTAGCGTAAGTTTTAAATATGAACACTCGCCTATTATGTTTAGCCGAACCAGTGAGTAGTCAGCCAGCCTATAAATCCGTTGCCCCGGGCCTACAATTTTTTTCAGCTCTCTTGACTTTTCAATGTGACTTTTACCAATTTTGAAAGAACAAGCTATTTTATGATGCAGCCTTGAGGGACCGTCGAAAAGCTGGCTACACCCCTGCGAAATGTTTTGACGCTGTTTTATAATTCAAAGTTTTCCACGCTTTGGTTTTAATTTATGGATGGAAAATTAAAAAAAAAAGCCTTTCTTACCGAGCGGTACATTATTACCAGTGACCCGGTAGTTTCCATAATGGGCTTCCGAGTACTACGATGTTAAGAACACCAACTAGCAGGGGACAATTATTTTCAAAGCGTGGGGGACAGCCAAGATAAATCTATCTAGTGTTCAAAACGGGATTTCAGCCGCATGCAAATCCTGCGCCCTGAAACAGTTTTTTGTCTCCTCGCTTCTGTTCTTAAAATGTTGCGATTGATGAAGTTGTACTTTGAACTGCCGTCTAGCCTGACAGTCCGAGTGAATATCGCCGACGATTTTCCCACATTTAATAATGGACTACTAATAAGTGGAGTGGTTTTTTTGTTTTGTTTTTTTTTTTATAAACGGAATCAAATTTTTTTTAACTTTTGGGTAGTTGAAGACATCGTGTTGGTTTTTTTTACAGGAGCAACGACTCAGCTTTCCAGTGATGTTAGTGATACAGGTGCTTGCAACTACGTTTTAATATTTTATGTTCGCGCCCTTTCATCCTACTTTTTTAACACAACGGGATCTTTAAGTAGTAACAAAAATATAAATAATAGCACGTTCCTCTCACACAATATAACATTGTATAGAAAGATAAAATATTGAGCTACGTGTTGCGCTGTTTATGTGCTTGTATTTTAATCAAGCTGTGATTGCCGAATCAAACATTACTAGTAACTGAAGAAGAAAAAATTATGTTTGCATTTGACACCCAAAGTATAAAATTGAAAATGGAATAACTTTGCAAAAATAAGACAATAATCCATCTCCGTTCACGATTCCATTTTATTACTTGCAAAACAATTATTTTCTGCCTAGGTGATATGAAAATTCTATTTCGTTTTCGGCAAAACAAAAGCATTCAAGCACGTATTCATAAACGTGTACAATTATAGTTTGATAAAGCTTCTCAACCAAACCTGAAAGGTTTGATAAATTTTGTAGAGAAAATAGACCTCATGAATAGTCTCTCGTCATAACAGATCTGAAAATGCTGCAGATATGTCTAAATAGTTCTGCAATGTCTGCATTAATTACTAAGGCTTTCAAAACAAAAAATCGCGGCAAAAGATTACTCTGACAATTTTGCGAATTGTATTTCCTTATAAGTTGCTGCAGTTAAATTATTACATTCGCCAGCTGAGATCAGTGAGAGCGGTCAGATGTAAAAACAGTGGACGGTTTGTTCACGCACTCTGATTGGCTGTTTGTTGGTTTCATCTAATTTGTTAAAAAGTTTCTCTGAAACTTCCCGCTGGAATTTGCTAACAGATCCATTATTATTTTTAATTTCTCACATCTCTCGGCAAATACAGACCCCCTGGTCGCTCACCTTCACCCGGAGGGACGGGAATCTTGATTAAAGTCCGTCTTGCTTCCCGTCCCTGGGGATAAGGGTGAGCAACGACGTCGAAGGGCGGATGTATTTGTAGGATAGATGCCAGATTGACGTGTGCAACCGTTACCCTTCTGCTCCTTTTTCGCTTTGATTTTGGTTTTGTTTTGTTTAAATAACTTGACTTATTGTGGATTTTTCTGTATTTTTTCGTTTGATTGTTGATCAGTGAGTCATCAGTGAGACAAATGAAATGTAAATTTTGTTTTGTTTCTTTGTTTTGTTTTGTTTTTCATTTCCCACTCAAATTGCAAAATAATCTACATTAGACTTTCAACTTCGTAACATTTTAACTTGTTGTTATTTCGGCTTATTACATTATATCAAACAGATAAAAATTAACAAAAACTTGATTCTTTCTTGTTTTTTGTCAATCATTTCGCCGCCACTGATAAGTGAAAGTTGATCTACAAAGCTGAAATAGTTCGGTGTTTGCGCGTCTTGCACGCCTTGGTCTATTTTTTAACGGTTATTTCGTTGACTCGGACTTTTTCCAAGAATTTGTCACGTTGATCATAATCACTGAAACCTAAAAGGCTACCATAAAACTGAGAATCTTCCGTCAGCCTTTCATAAATTTTCTCAACGCTCTCGGTTATCCCAGCAAAAAAATATACAGTATTACATTAAGTGCAAGCACTGAGGTTTGTGCTGTGGACAATTGTCAGTATTTGGCGAAAACATTAACCTATTCCCTATACCCGCGCCAGTTTTATAAGAACAAACATTTAAGAATTTTCGTTCAACACACTTCTTCCTCTACTCAATGACTATAAACATAGGGACTAGGGTATCTAAAAGATAGTAATGCTGCGGCACATTCTGTTCATGGTGACATATTTTACGTAGTAATTAAGCTATCTGCGCGTTCCAAGTCTCACATTATAACCTTTATTTCTTAAAGGAGTGTCAAATTGTGGTGTGTAACTTAAAATATGTCCTTGTATGCATCAACTTTATGCATCATAACACATTGATGGCTAGGTGTGACCATAGTTAGTCCCCTCGACTAACTATGGTGTGACAAGGGATCGAGACAATAAAGCACATATACATACACATACGATACGCATCTACCTTCCCTTTACCAGAAAATCGAAAAGATGAAAATCGAAAGATGTGGAAATTGTAGGAGCAGAAATCTCACTTATAAATTCTGTACTGGTACGCATTAAATGTCTCTAGAGTGTTGCTAAAACTTAAGTTAAAATTCATGTTTGGATGAAAGCGTATAGCATATAGCATATATGAAATAAGTGTGTTCTACAGTTTGCGTTTGTTTTAATTATTCCATAAGTTTTTGTAACGACGATTTCTCTTCATCTGATTTGAGAATTCGACCACGGAGGGGAGACTGCTAAGAAATGACATACTAAGTTTAAAATAAGAAGTCACAATTAATCGTTCAGATTTACAAACTTTCACGTACTGCATTAAAAATAAAAGCAAGAGCTGTGACAGTCTATCACGATCTCCTTCACATCGTTTCACAGGTAAATCAGAGCAAAATTTCTCACTGGAATCCACGCAAAAAGACGGTATGACATCTTCGTGTTTTTCGTAGCGCAATGCACTATGGTAAAAAGTGGCGCAGTGCACTCTGGTTAAATGCAATGCATTCTGGCAAAAAGTGATGAATTCGAGAATTCGTACTCCCTTCTATATATTCTATTCTTTTTAAATCCTGATTATGTTGCTGCTCGCTCGCTACGCTCGCTCCGCAGCAACAAATTCTACAAGTCGTAAAACATTATGACATTTTTTTCCAAGAATCATAATTATTTCCATACTTCTTCTTCTGTTTCACTTGTGCTATCTGTCAATTGTGTTTCCCCCCTGTCCCGGTCGTATTCGGCTCTTTTTTCATGTATTATGCTTATCAAGATGTAACCCGAGAAGATTTTTTGAAGCTCAGTTGAATTTCTCCCCTCCCACCAATCGCACCCTCAGTGCCACCGGCATAAAGGGCTGATGAAGAAAAAAAACACAGTCCTACAGTCCTAGCAGATTGCACTATTTTTACAGTAGACTGACAAGGACACTTACTTCTTTGTGCCTGTGAGTTATATATTTCCCTGAGCTATCCTTGAGAGAAAACAGTGCCACGGTTTTTGCGTGAATGAATACTCCTTTTCCACTTGGTTCGAGCTACGCGCATCGTATAAATACCGGAACCTCAGTAATTTTTGACTCTTAAAGAGGATACAACTTGTCAAGAGGTTGACTCAACACAAGTAAATGTTCCGTTGCTTAATAAATACTGGCTTATTCACTTCTGGGTCAGCTAAAAATGATCTTTTCCGTAAAGTTATACACTGAAACATATTAACTGAAGACTGGAACGGTAAGCTCGATTATTTCAAACTCTCAAAAGATTAGCCGGTGTATTTGTAAAAATTACCAGCTGCTTTACTGACTTAAATTTGCCTATAGCAGCAAAATTAATTTTCACTTCACGCCCTACTCCTCGCTGAGTTTAGTGATTCCTAAAATAAGTTGTTTTCCATTCTCTTTCCAGGCGGTTCAGTTGGCTAAAAGAAAACCGTTGACTGTATTACGATTGTGTAACCTTGAAAGCTCAGCTTTTTTTGTGTGCTATAAGTATTGTGCCTGTTTACAAATAACGAAAAACCCTCTGGTGGACACATCTGAAACTTAATTAAACGGAGAATTCGTGTTGTGAAGTATAGCGTCAGTGATTAAATTTAAACAAATGGTAGTCTGTTGCGGATGCACCGAAAAAACTCTCAGTTGGACGCGGGAGAGAGACTGAATGCAAAACATTTAATCACATAACAGTATATCTAGTGAATGTCGAACACATAGGCTCAGTGTCACTCGAATCGGGCTCTAACTTCATTTCTTCCAATCATACGCCACCCCAAAATTTAATCAAAGTTTACCACAGGGCAGGAAATTGACCTCGATTAAAGTCTGTTTACTTTTTATCGCCGTGATAAAATAATGTTTTTCGTCGTCGTGGTTATGTTTGTTTTTTGTTGTTTTTTCTTTTGCTTGTTTGTTTGTTTGTTTTACTCGGATTATTTCTTTGTTTCTTTCTTTTCCTTTTGTTCTTGGGGACAGATAAAAATATAGTTGTTAAAGCAAATGATTTAGAGCTGCCAACATCGTCCAGTGTCAGCTTCATTCAGTTGTTGCTCAACAAATATTGGCCGATATTTAATTTTAAAAAAACACTTGTTTTTGATAGTTAATATGGCGACTTTCGATATATTGAAATTCAGTTGCATTGAGGCGTACAGGCAAACAAATCGGACTTATTGAGATGAAAGAGAGGACGGCATATTCCGGCTGAGCATGTCCTTTTTGTCAACATGTAGTAGATAAAATATGAGCGGGAGATCTGTATGGGCGTTTACAATGGCGAGCCATTGTAAACGTCCATACAGATCGGACGCGAATATTTTATCCTGCTTGTGAAATAAATACATTAAATTGAATGCAAAGTATTGTTATGGGATTCGTTAATTGGACACGGATGCCAAAATGCTGTACGTCCCACAGGAGATAGTGCATGAGACAATAATAGAAATATTCAAAATTTTCAGTCACTGCCAAATCGCCAGTGTGGCAACAGCTCGTTTTCGTCCGCCGAAAACTGAAGAGGAAGAAAATTCCTTACTGTCTGAAACCGTACCTAAACACAGCAAGTACAATACAAAATGAGCGGTGAACGTTTTTACTGCCTGGCAGAATACGAGAATGAACAAAAAAGCGCAGTTGGAAACATCTGGAAGCAACGGACTTGAGTCGACCAATGTCGAGGAGCTGTCAGTCCCACTCGAGCACATGTCCGCCGACAGTTTAAACTTCTGCCTCTGAAAATTCATTTGTGAAGTTGCGAAGCAAACCGGGGAACGTTCCCCACCTAAGACGCTGTACCTACTTGTTTGCGGCATTAATCGCCATTTGGGAAACGTACAAGGAGAAAAGGCGTTTAACATACTGGAGAAAAGTGACAGGAGGTAAAACGACATTCTTTGAAGCAATATTTCATCGCCCTTTTTTTTTTTTGTATGTTCTGTTTTAACCTGTATAGTGTTTGTATTTTAAAGGTTCATAGTGTTTCGAAAAACACTAGATGGCGAAATG
>BLFK01000786.1:487576-492576 GCA_014634185.1 Astreopora myriophthalma | reverse complement strand
AAATCTCAATCAGTCTCTATCTAGAGATATAAAAATTGAAAACTTCATAACGATAATACGTGTGCATTTTACCTTCGATCGTCTCTCTTAAGCGCAACCTGAATTTCGAGAGACCTTACCGTAACAAGTCGAGCTGGACCTTCTAATGTTAATGCAGAACATATCTCAAAAGTTGCTGCGGATTAATAAATTTATTTTCATCGGTGGTACAGCTGTTTAGAACGAAGGATGTGTAAACAAACAGATGATGAGAATAGGGGATGTTATCTCTGGAAACAACGAGATCATTACGAATAACATCTTGCCATTGGAGGCATTTCAACTCATTTGTGTAGTTGATGCTCTCCAAAACAATGCGACTACGCTTTAAAACTAGAAGACGCAACATTACCTCTCTGGTTCCTTTTAATCTTCATGAACAGATCTGGGTGTTCCGGCTTCCGCTGGCTCAAACCGGTTTGAATGCTCTCATGAGAGTTTTTTTATTAGAAGGACTGACACTACAATATATTGTGTCACGTAACGGCAATGTTATGGTACCATATGAAATACCAATTATTTCTAAACAAGATACAGTCATTATTGTGGCGTAATAAGTTACTGTGGAAACAGGAAAGCCCTGCAAAAACACCCTATATTTTGGCTTTAGTTCCTCATATTTTAAAAATTAACTCGGTGACCCACATTTGTTACGGCTTGAAAGTGATCAGGAGGCCGATATGAAACTTCTGCAACGTTTTAGAAAATTCTCTGGAGCGGATTCAGAGCCACCTTAATTATTAAAAAGATTAAGGTGGCCTGAGTCTGTTCGAGAGACTTTTTAAACTTTGCAGGAAGTTTCATCTTGGCCCCTGATCACTTTCAAGCAATAAAAAATGTGGGTCACAGAGTTCTTTCTTGAGATATGAGCAGCAAAGCCAAAATACCGGGTCTTTTTGCATCGCTTTAATGTTGCCACAGTAACTTATTATGTAAGTTAAAAATGTTAGTTTAAACTGAAAAAGTATTTATAGCTTGCCTTACCGTGCCGCACTCGACACGAAATCGCTTGAGTTTCACTATAAATTGCTAAACAGTTTTTGGCCAGGAACGTCTTTTTGTGTAAAATTGGAATTGTGCCATCACCGATATGCTTTCTGTGTGACAAGGCGGACGAGTCAGTCCCTCGAACCCCTTTTTGTATCTGGGAGTGTAGTTAAATCATCTTTCAGACAAAGATATATTATCACTGGTATATTTTAGACGAGAAAGATAATTTATTCATGAATGAATAGCGAAGCCTTAAGTATATAAGTCCAAGTGCACTAAAGTTCCGCTAAACCTACATGTAGTTTCAGAGTATTCCTGTCAACTGAGGCTTAGTGGAGTTTAACAAATTGAACTGCTATTGCTAAATCATGCAACAAGATGACCACCCACTCGTGGAAATGCGGCAAGTATAGAATTAAATACATCGAAGGGCTGACACTACTGACGACGTTTGTATTGAATTCCTGCTGTCATTGCTGCTGCTGTCATTGTTGTCATTCCTCCTGTCTATTGTGGACGTGAGTTTCTGTGTATGTATTCCATAACATAACATATGTGTCTAGGTATAAGTAACTTGTAAAACATCTGTAGGTATCTTTCATTTACAATGATATAAATAAAGATTAAAATACCCAAAAAAAATTCGCTCGTCTCTTCGTCAACTTAATGCCTGACTTTTTCAAAATAATAAACTAAAATCGTAATCGTTTGATATATGTTTGGCTGATTAAGCACTCATATCGTAATAAGCTTCTCCAACGCGTGCGCATAAAGACAGTGGGAAAAAGTCATCAGACCAAATTGGTTTGCGACATCAGGTCTGGCGGATATTGAATAGCTAATCTTAATATATGTTGTCGAAATGTTGATGAAATATTAATTCAAGTCAGGGGACCGACGTAATCATCAAAATGAAGTACAAGAGGAGATGTTTTCTTAAAGAAGACTTTTTTGTATATTAAGTACTGAAATATAAGTAGCGGTAATTAGGCACTGTTTTGTATCATTTTCAAGTTGAACGCTGTTGGGAAGAAAAGGTATTTTTAATCAGAGAGCCGAGGTTTAACTTTGTCTAAATAATGAATATTTTTTACACATTTTGATTATTCTTATGAATTCTAAGTGGCTATTTTTCTTTTTTAATATCTTCACACAATGAAAGCGAATTGATAACATACAAGGAAACGGGTTTTCTAATTGTAATCGGCTTCTTCAATTTTTTTTTCTAAACAATTTCTATTCTCCGGTATGTGCGATAGATCATACCCCAAGCGTTAAGTGTAAACACGTTTTTTTTCAGTTACTATCCACTTGTAATTGAGAAGTCCTGGTAAAGCTTATGCGTTATAACAGAATACGTAGTTCAGATTTTATGTTACTTGACCGTTTTAGATTACCGCAATAAAATTTAATGCGCACAATTAACACAACGATGAATTTTGCATCTGACGCCGGCAGAATGATACATCTTTTTATCTTTGCAAAATTCTCTTGTCTTTTATGCCGGCAGGTACATTTCAAACAATTTTCATCTAAAGTGAAAGAGATCTCAGGTGAAAGCGTCGAATTGATCTCTTAACCATTTAATCTAAATGCTACACTTGCTTTTCTAAACCAGTTCTTGGGTCTTTTCTTGTTCATAAATAGTGAACTGAACGCTATGGTCTCGGTATTCAACAACTTCCTTTTACCCGAGAGCTGTCAGTTCGCTGCCTCTTGTTAGTTTCTTTACCCCGGCGACAAGCAGCGGAGTACCGACTTCCCTGGATGAAAGACAAACGAGTTTCGTCAGCGGAACAAATATTCAAACAACCAGTACGAAAGTCCTTACTCATAGCCCACAGGATCAAAGGATTAATTACGTGTTTGAGGTAATACATCGCGAGTGTTATTAGTTCCACATAACGAAATTGCGGCTTGGAAATCGCTTTGGGACTGAACTCTTGCATCAGCATGATCACGCCTCGAGGGAGGTAGCACACTTGAAAAGCCATCATCAGTACTAACAGCATTCGGACAAGACGCCTCTTTTGACGAACACGGTCATGGAACGTTTTTCTTTGCACGCTGTGTGAATTAAGGCCGGAGTTGTCAGTTTTGGACCACTGGATTCCATCTTTGGCTCTGAGTACGTGGATGATGTCGAAATAAGCGACACTCTGAATGACGAGGGGTAAAGCTATGAACATTACCACAAGGTACATCTCGTACGCGATTCTATAAGCATCTATGCTGAAAACTGGAACACAGAAGTAATACCCGTTGAAGTACGGTACGTTCTCGAGAAATATCATCATTGGTACTCCTGCTGTTAAGTAGGACACAAGCCAAATTACCAACATAGAAATTTTCACGCGTTTCCGCGTCATCTTTGACTTGAAAGGTGCAACGATGGCGCGGTGCCTCTCCAACGCGATTACGGTTTGTGTAATAACGGAGACAACCACAAAGACATCTTGTATTGGCGTCAGAATATAGCACATCACGTCGCCGAAGATCCAGCCCCGAAATGTTTCAACGATCCTGAGTGGTGCTGCAAAGGCGCAAACTCCCAAGTCTGCAGCGCAAATATTGGCGATCAGAAGATTGCACGCTGTTCGCATCTCTCTCCAGCGCGCCAGTGTCGCCATGATTAGGCTGTTGCCAAACAAACCAGCGCATATAATAAACGAGAAGAGGAGTGCTATGAGAAGAACGTACAACTGAGGCCATCCTCCTGCAGATGCGGTGCTTGACAACGTAGCGTTTGACTTTGTAAAGCGAGTCACATTTGCTGTTACATTCTCAAGGAGTCCTTCCCTATAATCTGGAGTGTTGGTGGACATAATTTCCCCTCTTTTTCAAAAGTAAGAACATAAATGATTTCCTCTTGCAGTAGATCAGCTGTCTTCGCGTTAACAAAACAAACTGCACACTAATTTTTCAGCGGAGGAGGTGCTTTATATAACAAGCCATAGTTGATTGAACCAGTTTAAGATAATTGCTTCGTCCTCAATAAACGCAACTGCGCCTTCCCTCGTCTTTTAAAATGAAACTAAACGTTCTTCTAGTGAAACGTACGTCTGGACCATCACATAGAGGACAGCTTATTAATGAGGTTATCCTTCATTCTTCACCGCTTTTAAGGCGGCTGGTGAATTGAAAGTATGATAATTAGGAAAAATTAGAATGATATCGGAAGTTTACCCAAGGCCTTTTGCGAAGATAATAAAATTGCATACTTCGGCAACCAAATCCTTCACGTTTAACAATTGTCGGCGTGATATTTTTTTTTTCACAAGTTGTCCTGAGCTACAGGCAAACACTGAGCCGATATTGGCGTGATGGGTTCGTTGGTCTTAATAATTTACAACGATATATTCTGACGTGCGACAGACCACATGCTTCTTTTTGTGCTTTTGGTGCGTTTGGTAATTTCGTGCAAAATGTTGTTGTTATTGTTTTTTGTTTTTTGCTTTTTTAATCTCAACTGCGACTCCAGTTCACGCCCTCCGACAAAAGGATTTGCAAAATAAAATTATTATTATTATCTCATGGAAAAGATTCTTGAAACTGTAGATTCTTGAGATAAATTGACAAGAAACCGCTGCGCTGAACGGAAATTTTGTGATAAGAAAAACAGATTTCTTTGTCGGGCACATTGCTGAATGGCCAAGTGGCAATGCCCCTTCAAAAATTATTTTCGTGACGAAACTTGAGAATAGCTCATTCCTCCAAGCCACAGACAACTGGGAGGGTATTGACACTTTTGAGAATTTGTGAGGCAAGCATGAAACAATTTTTTTTTCTTGTGGCAAACAGATTAAACCAAGCAAATATACTAAACCTGCATTCAACCATTCAGCGCTTTACACTGAGGTATCTGCGCGGACATTTTACGACTAAGGGTGTAGTACTCTTAAGGCCGATCAAGGTTGCTAAATACTGTTTTAAAAACGCAAAAGTAAAGAAACGACCGTTGACGGACAGTA
>BLFK01000786.1:476992-484037 GCA_014634185.1 Astreopora myriophthalma | reverse complement strand
CGCGCGCTTTATCTTCATTTTTTCGCGCGCCGATTCTCGCGCTGCGCCCCAACTAACTGAACGCCTGGAAGAGGCTAGGTTGACCAAAACAATACATCTCTCATTTGACCAATACAATACATCTCTCATTTCTGTAATACATCTCTCGTTAGCTCCTTTTGTTCGTCAACCAGCATTTGCGCATTTCACTATTGTTATCTGTGTCTCTAGAGATTGGTTGCACACCACCTACGCGAGACTTAAATTAAAAAATAAATGAATAGATAGATGTCAGAGGGGTAAGCCTTGGCGGATTATGCTAGCATAATTTTTGGCATAATTGGAGCAAAAAAGCATAGTTTTTTAAACGAGCACTGCCACGGCATAATTAACAAATTTTAGCATTTCTTGGAGCATAAATTCTTAAAATTTGGTAAATATGGTGTATTTTCTACAGAATTACATTAAATTTAGGTAATATTTTCAATGCGTGTTTTAGCTACGCTAATAGTAGTATTGACTTTGTTCTGCGGACATGCTTAGTTACCGCTTCCCAAACGTTCGCGCTGTTTCTACTGCGATTGCAACAGAAGATCCAACACAGAATGTCGCTACACTGGAACAGAGGGCAAGAGCATGCGTTGATCCAGCAATTCAGTGGTTTTTGCAAAAGTTCAATGTCCAGTTGTATGATCTGGTCGCAGCATTCAAGGCTGCACGGATCATGTGCCCCGTGGCAGTGCAGTGGACGCGACCTATACGGCAGCCATCGTTTCGGCTCTCCGCATCTTCCCCTTCTTGAACAGCGATAGGATCATACAGAGCTGCCCGATTATGTCGCTGCCGCGCAGGACGTGGTGGTAACCACTTAAGAGGAGAAAGTGAAGTGGTGGTGCCGACATGTGGAGCGTCTTCCACGTTGGTCAGCCGCAGTAAAGCAGGTTCTATTGGTGCAGTCTTCCTCTGCTGCAGCTGAACGAGCCTTCTCCATACTCTCAGCGTCATTTAGCGATCAGCAGGACAGCGGTCTTGCAGACTATCTCCAGGCCAGCGTAATGTTGCAGTACAATAAGCGCTGATGTTGACTTTTGTATACTATTCTTATCCATGTTTATTCAAGCAATTATTGGTGCTGAGAGAACTCAGAACTGTCAAGACAAGTTGATTTACTTCGTGGCTTGACACTTTCAACGTTATAACTCGCTATAGTTTGAGTAAGTTTAAATCAAGAGAGTACTATATTCGTTTAGTTCAGCCAGTATATAGAAGTGTGATCGTTAAGCGGTCGTTGAAGGCATTTTACAAACGGTTCAGAGATCTGAGCAGCTAATTTGGACAGCTGAGGGCCGAGACAAACTGCCATAAAACACAAATAAATTTACAACAACAGCTTATTTGAAAAACATCATAATTTGGTGTCGTTATTGCGCGCCAATATGTACAGAATCTACGTCATTTTGTGAGCATAATTTCGGAAACCAGGAGCATAATTTGGGATTTCTGGCATAATTTTAGCATAATTTGGCAAAGTTTCGAGCACTGCTAGTTGCATAATATGCCACTTTTAGGAGCACAATCCGCCAAGGCCTACAGAGGGGATGTTCTCCTGAAACAATGTTAATATATTTTGTTCGGCAATAATTTTCTTCAGCAAAGATAACAACTTTTATTTTGCTTTTATATTTAGTTTTCAACTAGAGTACTGATACAACTGTTATGTTTTTACCTTTCTTCCGCGTGGTTTCGAGCGTTACAAGTGGCTTCTCGGTTTGATATCCCTGCAATTTTAATGCTTCACTCCACACAGTTTCTCACACTCAAGCAAAGTCGTATAGAAATGTTGCGAACAACATGAATGAATGAATAGCACTATTCCACATCCTTTTGTTTTGTATTATGTCATATAACTGGTTAGAATTACTATATTCGAGATTTTAGCCAGGCCCGTGGGGAAGGGGGATGCAACGGGTGCGCCCGGTGCTCCCCCAACCCCCCACAGGCTGCGGCGGTCCACTCTTTTGCTGACTAACGATTTAAAAAAAGTGAATTGATGAAATATGTATATAGTGTAGTTCTGTTCTGATTCGCTGTTCTGTTTCACTGAAAGATCATGATTATCGGCTGATCATTATGGTTTGCTGCAGCAAACCCAGTGAATAATACGGAGTTTCAACTTTATTTCTATTTTTGTTCTTTTTGAATAGTGACATTGTTCTCTGTAAAATAGATACGTAAAGCAGTCTCTGGGCCAAAAAAAGTCATTTTGAAGTTCAAAAGTTTGAGTAATATCCACGTTTTTACGTTTGCTTTTGGCTGCCTGTTTTCATATCATACTGCCTTCTAAAAAGCACGATATGCAGTCTCAGACGACATAATTTTCAAAATTTCCCGGGGGAGCATGCTCCCGAACCGTCCTAGACGCTCGCGCCTCTGGCGCTCGCTTGGTCCGTCTCCCCGTCGGATCGCACCCTCCCGCAGAAAAAGCTGCCTACGGGCCTGTTAGCCAATAGTTGATTTCTTGCAGCAGTAGCAGCAGCAGAAGAAGAAGAAGTTATGCTTTATTGACTAGATAATAAAACAAATGTTAAACCCACTGGCTTTTTTTATATATATATATACATTTGAACTACGTAAGACGTGATCGACTAATAAAGGGCGGCAAATGGTCCTCTTGATGGGTTTAGTGCTTTAGATGGAAAGTTCATTTCATTTGTAAAAAGTTGATTGACTTGTTTTTGTATTTTTTTTTTCCTACATTAGGCCATTGCCCCCCCCCCCTTTTTTTTCCAGATTGTTCCTGTTTTTTTTTCTATAAGTATGTTCATTGAAAAGAATTATTTAAAGTGAAAAATGGTTAAACTGCGTCGTTACTTTTTTTGTGTGTGTGGAAAATGCCAAAAAATAGGGGGCGATTGGACGACGGAGACGGAGAAAAAAAAGAGGATGGCCTCATCGAATAATGCAAAGGAGATCATGTGACGTCATCCGTATGGTACGATCTGCAATTGTTTTCGGTTCGTGACGTTTGCTTATTCCAAAATTTCTTTTCATTAAAAAAAAAACTATTTTGCTGGTATAGTCAACTGCTGGGGTGGAATACTTTGTCTGTTTACGCAAGCAGGATAATTACAAATGTAAGCATTCGAAAAATTAAAATAAAAGCGACAAATATATACAGGTTTCTGCAATCGATTTCTGCAAATGCCGGATAAAGAGAATCAAACAAAATATAGCCAAGCTCAATGTTTTCCTCTTTGTTTTTGTTTTTGTTTTGTTTGTTTCTTTTGTCTCTTCTTTGTAACTGGAATAATGGAGGCGAAATAAACGAAAAATGTATATTATTACCGATAAACCAGTTCATCACGTAAGTCTGCTAAACTACGTGCTCCATTACATAAATTCATTAACATTACGTTCACCATAGAATCGTGGAAAATAGACAAGCAATAAAACACAGAATAAGCCGTCAGCATAGAATGTGCCATCTGAATTCCCGGTGAACGTTAATTTTGATTAGTTGTTAGCTATGACTATTACAGACAGGAGAGAGATGCTAGTCATCTCGGTCTAAACTACCATTTATCGAAGAATAAGTGCAAAAACAGCTATGTCATCGATATGCATATTGACAGAAGACTTCAAGTTGAAAAAGTCAAGTGACGATAAACAAAGACCAGAAATGCAGACTTCAGCATTAAACTGCAGTTGATTGCTGGATGCGGAGCCCATCGGCTCCTGCCTTGATGAAATAGTCGGTGAGTTTAACTCAGGAAGCACACGCATTTGTCTGTGATGGAGTCTTTCAGTTAATTGCCAACTAACCCCGCCGAACGCTTGTTTTGCCTTCAGCTAATCAGAGGCCTTCAACAATGCGGCGGCGTCTTAGCTTTCCTACACAAAATGTTTACGAAACGTTTTGTCCTGATCAGTCGTCAAAGCTGATAAGCGCACGCAATAACACTTTCAATAGACCAATTCACGAAATTTTCTCTAAAACAAGTTCTGGCAAACCAACACTTACCGCTAAATCTTTCAGAATCCGGCAGCTAGATGACCACGTACACGTATAAATTAAAAGCTACTGAGGGATCAAGGCTATCGCCGATACCATTTGGACAGCATGCATGACACCATTTGGCCATTAATTCCGAGATAAAAATATCAGATTATATATCTTACTGAATGCAATTTTAGAAGTATCAAAACAATTCATGTCTATGAATAGTCTATATAAAGACGATTGAAAACAACACAAAAATTATCCTAACAATGAACAAAAGAAACGAAGTGTTGTTGCTTTTCATTTTGTTGTTGTTGTTGTTGTTGTTGTTGTTGGTGCTGGTGGTGGTGATACATATGAGGCGAGAACTTCCCAATTGTCCTTGCGTTAATGCTCTTCACCATCTTCTTTTAAAATATCAAATTCCCGAAACTTATAAATCTTAATATAACGAGCTGTGAAAAAGTCCACGGCAATATGGAATCCATCTGTCTCACTTTAAACAATAAATAGGTGAAAAAGTAAGCAGTGACGTCATTTATGCGTCAGTCGTCCACTAGATCATAAATGGCGACCGATCAAAACGCGCTTAGAATTGAGCTTATTGTATAATCACTATTGATACACAATAAATTACCCACACTACCTTATAAATAATCGCCTGTCGCAGGGTTATGCTTCGCGAGGTGCGGAACGTGTGACGCATTGCTCAGAGACGCCAACTGAGGGTTCACCTCATTTTGGCGGCAGTTTATCGATTTTGGCAAATACGCACGCGCTAATTTTTCAGCCGTCTACTGACACCGAACTTCTATCTACTCAAATGCGTACCACATGACTGAGAGAAAATTGATACAATGTCAAATATATATCGCTCGAAATCCTATATCAAGTTAACCAGAACTGAGTTGTGAGTATGAAAGGGGTCTGTCAAATATGGTCTAGGGGCTGACATTTCTCTCCCTCACTGCCTTGTCAGGGGCAGACAGGCTGCCGTGGACGGGTATCTGAAAGCAGCGAGGGTTGATATAAGCGATCCGCGGGCCGAAATTTCGGGGAGACTCGTCATGGTACACCACTCAGGCAACACGTCCAGAGGTACCGCTACTGGTGCAGAGTTTTTGTTTGTTTTACCTTTTTGGATTGACGTCTGCGCATGCATGAATTCGCTGGCGGTCTAATACATGTACGTACCACTTGGGAGACGTAGTGGCCACATTTAAATCACAAAATGACCATTTCAGTGATCCCAAAAAGCTGGAGCATTTGCCTCACTTGTGCTTAATTGCTTGTTTAACAGGGCGAAGGATGGTATCGAAAATGTATCACTGATACCGATAAAACCTAGGCTGTTGGAATGACTTACCAAAGTACATTAAGTAGTCCCATTGCAAGCGAAGAGCTCGGCCCGCGATATTCGAAATGGTCTTTGTTTCCTTTGCGCCTAAAGGTGCACGTCTCCAATTTCTCTCATGCTTAAAGTAGCAAACCTTTCAGTCTAAGTACTTTGTACACAACAATGAAAGTTGGCTTATATTCATCCGCGACTTGGTAATTTCCACGCTTTCGGCCCAGCGGTTGAGTTATTGGTTATTGTCAATTGTTTTTTGACTGTAAGAATTCATAGTTTTGGGGAGAGGAGTGAAACTAGGGAATTCCCTCAGTCTGTTCTTTGTTTTACACCTCGTGAATGCAATGCACAGTTCTCGCCATTCCTGAAACAGATTTCACTCCACCGATCTAAAGACAACAAACGGCCAAGTATACGCTTCCACATCGTCTTGTTTTACTTTGGTCTTGACAACACAATGAGGATGCTTGAACTACCAGCCATGTAGTTTAAAATTTACTGCCTTCAAAAGAAACAATGTCATGCGCTAGGCATGCTGGCGCTGGGCATGCTGCGTACTATGTCCACGTTTCAAGATGGCGCAGAGTTGGAACAAACTCAAGTTCTCGATTTCTTACGCTTGGGGAGGACACAGTCCACCCATGAAAACACAGGACCATCAACGCCAAGATTAAGAGGCGTCTCCTTCGCCGACGTAAAAACACGATATTGTCCAAGCGCCGAACAGGAGGTCGGATGGTTTTATTCCGGTTTTTAAACGGGGCCTGACAAGCTCATTAAATGTACTCAAGTGAAGCCGAGTTACTGGCAGTTCAATTTATCACTACCAACAAAACCTACAGGTTGTCATGGTAACTGCTCGGGATTCTTCGAAGAGTCGCAAGCTATGCACAACGCTTTCATTTATTTTATTTACCTTCAAACAGCCAGCTACCAGTGGAGACTACAGTTTGGATCGATGATCTCCATCGACTGGCACCTCATGAATCATCGCAACCCCAGTCCCTTA
This sequence comes from Astreopora myriophthalma, assembly GCA_014634185.1. Classification (NCBI taxonomy): domain Eukaryota; kingdom Metazoa; phylum Cnidaria; class Anthozoa; order Scleractinia; family Acroporidae; genus Astreopora; species Astreopora myriophthalma. The sequence continues at coordinate 477,698 of BLFK01000786.1, read as the reverse complement.
GTGTTAATGGTCGGTAACAAGTTTTTCTCCATCCTTCTCCTGGCTTTAGCGAGGACGGGACAGAACCCTAGGAAGGACACTTCCGTGCCTACCAAATTTCCTTATCATTCGGAACAAGGATTGACGTGGACCACAAATTTCATTCCCTTTATTTCTGAAAAATGACTTCCCAACTCTTAAAACTATATTCCGAGATCCTCGTAGTAAATGCTTGTGGAGTTCCAATAATTTCATTAGTCGGTAAAATAAAATTAATTTGTTATTTCACACATTATCTGTAAGACCATTTTAAATACTAAAGGAGCTAACAATTGAGATTTTTTGACCCCATTCTCCAATAACAATTCATTCTACGGTGGAAAATATTAATCTGAACCAGGACGCGCAAATCAAATCATGTCAGTAAGGATGCGAATTGAAAAATCGAGACCAGAGAGAATAATCGCCTTAACAACAAAACACCACTAGTGCCCAGTTTCTAGGTAGCCTGCGAGCGCACACGCTCTCACACGTGAGACCGCAGTCAGAAAGCCGTTGCTCGCAGGCTAGTTTCTATTCATTCAGAGGTTCTTCATATCTTATACAGCCATTCAATTTTTTTAAAATTAGACGTTTTCGGAAAGGAATTTTTTTACATACTCAAAAGTATAATTCCAATTTTCAAATGGGTAAGTTTCGAAAACTAATCTTAACTTTCAATAGAATT
>BLFK01000786.1:464492-471992 GCA_014634185.1 Astreopora myriophthalma | reverse complement strand
TGAACCTCGTGCCTTAAACCAGCAACACCTCTTGTAGAACAAGTACAATCTCATCAACAGTGTCCCCTATTACATAAATCGTTGTTTTGTCACTCTACTGTTTGTTTTCTCGTGCAAATCGTTGTGCTGATGGCCCGATATCATAACGTATGGACGCTCCCAATCATGGGCTCATGTCACAATTTATTCGCTTGCTACCGATGGTAAGTTCAATGTTACCTTCAAGTATTTCCTTGGATAACTTATAAGGAACCCTGACGGTTCCGTCTTCAGACTTGGGCCACATATAAGAAACAAAGTTGATGGCATCCCTCTTATCATGCTGTCCAGTCACCCAGGATCGAAGGCGCGGATCCATTACTATATCACCTTCAAAGAGGTCTGTAAAAAAAAGAAAAGAAATGACCGTGAGGCCCTGTTCCGAGTGGTGTTTGAGCGTTGACATGTGACCATTCCAATGAAATATACTCAGCAGTACTATTACTTTTTCTGTACAACTGCATGTTGTAACTGTTAACTGTTGAGTCCATAGATCATTAACCATTGAAATGGCACTGATCATGCGGGGTTTTGTCACTCTACTGTTTGTTTTCTCGTGCAAATCGCAGTATAATGAACTTGAGCGAATGGACGTTTTTATCTTGATTGAAACAGGACCATTTTTCCTCGCAAGGATCACAATTGAACACGCTCCAGAAAACAAAGGCGGTATCAGTTAACGAGTTTCGTGGATTGTCATACATATTATCCCGGTGTAAGAGATCACCTCCATCATCAGGTAAATATTTTCTTCTCTCGATTTTCTTCTGTTTCTCTTCTTCTCTTGTAAGTTCCAAATCATCCCGAGAAGTTCCAACACCGTCTTCAATTTGATCTGTGAAAGGATTTGAAAATTAGCCGAGGCTACTCTGTCTGTCTGACAAACTATCATTGGTACGTTTGTCTATCAACGAGTCTGGTGGGTGTTGGGTTTTCTCTGTTAGCCTAGTTTTTCGTCAATTTACCCGTCCATCACGTCGCGTCTATAAAGTTTCTTTCTTCTTCTATCTGTAAATACGATTGTGTGATGTGTATACTTTTATTCCATGAAATTTACCGATGCGGATATCATCCTAACACTTGATCAAACTCGTAGTTAAGCCCAACGAATCAAACCAGCTAATTCTATCTTCTTTTTTCCTTTCCGGATTGTCAATCTTGGTGCCTTCGTTTCCGTGGGATTTTTTTGTCCGTCTGGCTGTCTTGCAAGTGTCGTTCTCACCCTCTCGTTTCGGTTTGTCTTCACTCTCTACCAGCCTATGTTACTGTCCCTCCGTCCAGGGGATCTGTCTTTCTTGAACGCATTCGACCTTGCATTTTTTTTTTCTCGTTCACTAACCTTTGAACTCATCAGACAGGGATGTCTCCGCCAACCTGTTGACGTCTTCAAAGTCAGAATATCTGTCATCCTTCACCTTCCTGTTGTAAGCATTCTCCTCGTCATTTCTTTCTACAGATTTAACACGAACATCAGCCTTATAGTTTCGTCGACTAAAAATGCACAATAAACCACACCCGACATTCTTATTCGTGAGTTTTTCTTACCGTCGTATAACCGGGGCCCGCGCACGTGGACGGGCCGGGGGGGCCAGGGACCTATTGTGGCAAAAGGCATCAATAAATTCTTGGTTTGCACGAGGCCTCATAAAAAACTAAAATTCACAGGTAAACAGACATTTGAGTTTTTATCTTCATAAGGCAAAACACATTTAACAAAATATGCCAACTTGCTTGTTTTCAGCTCGATAGCATGCTTTGGTTGGAAAATAGAGCAGTTTAAATTTCAGTTGTCTTTTTTTTTTTTTTCCCTTCAGAAAGCGTGACATTGGGGCGGCTGCTGAGAAACAGGCCACGAACATCGATTCATATTGTGGTTTTGAGCTCTGAACAACCAAAATGTTGAAACTAAGGTGTTTATGCGAATGTTTACAAGTTCAATAGAGTGAAGAAAGGTTTGTAAACTCCATATGTTTTCGCTGGTTTCCGGCCGCCATGTTGGTGCATTTTAACCATTTCTAGAGTCCGCCACCTCCCTTCAACTGAAGAGGTGGAGCGATCCCCGCACTTCGAAAACTGCTCCGCGGGCCCTGATAACTGATTCTTGGAAGAGACACTCCCTAATCATTTCAGTCAAGTTCTCGTCAAAACGTTAACCCTTAATCTCGGTAGAACTACGGAATATGAAGTTGAGCCAATTTACTGATTTCGCAGCTAAGACTGAACACCTCGTAGAAGCTGGACTTTTATAGGCTAGCTGCGTTCGGCTTTGCAACCTATAGCTGACATAACCATCGATCAGCTGAATTGTTGACGGTCATTGTTTTTCATTCATCCGCGTGCTTCGACAGATAACTTGATATGAACTTGGTCTTTCAGCTTTGTTTGTTTTGTTTCGTTTTTTAATTCTCGACAACGTACTCAATCCCATCCAATAAGTGTTCGATGTATTTAATATTCACCTGCAGCAGCATGTTCTCTTCTTGTTAATTCACGTAATAAAAAGTCGTCAATCGTGTCTCTCTTCTCCCCTGCTTCGTCCTCCTGCATAGAGGTTTCAAATCTTCGCTTTTGCATTTCATACAAAGTTTGTTTTTCAGTTCCTACAAATTAAACGCAAGACGATAAGTTCGTGAAGACTAATCTACAAGAACAATAACGGCCGGAAAGAGGGCAGTGCAAAGACAGAGCCGATGAGATGCGCTATTCTTAATATAAAGAAGAAAGCTTCTCATGGGATCCGTTACGGAAAATAATCTTGTCTTCAGCTCTGGTCATCTCACAAGTTTCATCCCGGCTACCAACGAGTAAAATAAATGATAAAATTGAAACTGATTCCAGAGACCGGTAGTTTTCCGTCAATAAATTAATACAAGATCCCTGTTTCTAATTTAATTATACATTAATTGGGAACAATGAATTACCGGTTCGGGAGGCCATATCCTATTTGCGTTACGGCGTTTCCGAGCAGCCAGGCAAGTTTTGAAAACTTGGATAGAATGGTCCCTTTGCAGGACCTAGTCACGTGTCACTTATCGACGCCATACTGGGACACAATCCCAGCAAGGCTTGCTTTGTTACATAAGCAAAATATTGGAGATGAGGGATACGAGATAACTTAATTATCATGATATCACTTCAGGATATCTCTATTTACGAAATCTATTTACAAAATTACTATTCAAATGCAATAAAAATCGAAATGTATTATTAAGAATTCTAAAATCCAAAGAATTATTAGAACAAGATATTTGGACACCGAAGAAAATCAGAAAAGTGCTACGAAGTGTCTTTGGAATCGACACACAGCGACTCTCTAGAGTCTTTTGTTCACAGTGCTGCTGGAAGGCTTGCAAACAAAGATGTCCGGGCACGTGACAAGATCCTGCAAAGGGTCATTGCAAATTTTCGGCAGAGGCTGCTAAAGCGTAATTGATTTCTTGGCCACTTATACTGGTGCGATTTCAGTTAAATAAAAACTAAGTCAGGACTAGGGAATCTCTCGTATTTTTTATTTGTCTTGAGAAATCCTTTCCCTCTGGCCTATAAAAATGATACTTCCTCTGTAATTTAGGATTATGAAACTATCTAATGAGAGAATTGAAACAGAGTAATGAGCTCATTGAAAATTCAGCTCCGAAGTTCACCAAGGAGAGGTTTCGAGAAGTAAAGGAAATGGGTTAAAGATTACGAAAATTACAATTTGGCGCCGTTCTCGGCTGAAAATCACCCACTCAATTACTCAATTTTCAAAGACACGAACGCGACCGATTTATATTTACATCGGAGCGCTTACTTTTTTCCGGAATCTCCTTACTCGCTGTCAACATAACAAAGGATGAAGAATGAATAAAGGGTGAAGAATCAGTTTAAGATACAAAACAATACCCGAAAACAACTCTGAGATAAGTGTACCCAGCAGAAAGTGCAGCTTTTTATTTCTTAATATGTATATCACCTCCTATGAGCTATTAAATCAGACAACATGAACAATGGGAACAGTGACTTCTGTTCGTGGGTGCGAAGGCAAAAAGACACTGTTATGGAAATCACACTAGCCCAGAAAATTCCTCGGAGATTTAACGCATGTTTGCTTCACAAAAGCGATGAGACAGTAGGTTCATTGCGTATATTTTAGTTCTTCGTAACGAGCCAAATTTGTGGCCTTTCAGCGCCTGAACCAACAAAACAACACACTATTATGGAAATCACACTTACTGTGAAAAGAGGTTTCATGCAAAGAACAATGAGGCAGAAGGTTCGTTTTAAATTGTTTGCTGATAAATCGAGAAAATTCTGTGGGTTTTAGTTTTCTCAGTTTAGACACCAAACTTCTATAGTGCCTGCGGGCAGTACGGTCAGATTAGTGCCAGAAATTTTCTTTTCTTCATGCATAAAACGAAAACGTGTTATGGAAATACAGTAACCCTAAATCCCTAAGTACAAAAACAAGCAAGAAAACAGACAATTTGCGCCGAGGTGACCGGGGTCGTTGAAGTAAGTTTCTTTCTTATCACAATGGATGAGAACCGTGATGTGATATTTATCGTTTTATCCGTTTAGACCTAAAAGCAAGTCAGTGCTTATACACCCACAGTCAAAAGAATATGGCGTTTTTGTTCTTATTTAAAATCGTGTGAACATGACGTTTATAATTACACTCGGATGATTGGCGACCAAATGTAAAAAAAGGTCCAAAGAAAGCGTATCTATGATAGTAAACTATGCCCAATGGGGTGAAGCCAGAGCCCGAAAACTCTGGTGTTTTGAAAACACCACACCATTGCGGAAAGCTCTGAGATTCTGCACCATTTCGGCCTTCGATAAAAACAGTCGTTTGCAGTAATTCGCTTTATAAAAGCTACAAAACGTTGAGCCGCGGTAGAGAAGTGCGTTAATGGCAGTGGATCTATCTTTCCTGTAAAGTTTTATCTAAATAACTTTTAACTTGTGATCAAAACGTTTCAAGCACCAATTTGGCTGAAAAGTACCCGCTCAATAAATAGGAACTTTAGTTTGAATAATATTAAAACCACTGCCTTTTGCCCCGGCCCTTCGTTGATTTTGATCGAGTCATCTAAACGAGATCGAGAGACGCTTATAACATTTTCAACATTTATACACTGAGACAAACCTCCTTACCTCCGGCTTCGATGCCTTTAATTATAATGAAAAAGTTGTAAAATCAAAAACCGAAATTAAAATATTGTTTCTCTAACGTCTTCCGATCCCCGCTTGTTCTGACTGAGTTATGATTGAGTAAGGCAAAGACCGCTGGTTTTCCACGAACATCTAGCCTGCAAAACCGCCAGCTACGCAGGGCATTTGTAAAATCATTGGACCCAAGGGCTTGAGTTCTAGCGATCGCCAACCCATTAGAAAAAGTTCACACTTGAAGAAATAAGACAAAATGCTGTTTCGCATGATGATATTGTAATTTGCCTTCGTTTCGTGACATAGTTTACTTAATAAGGGACGCGATCGTACAGTTTGTCCTCAACCTAAAGTTTTCTTCTTTCTTTCAGCCACAATACATTTTTATCATACAGCAAGTAAGAGGGGAGTAAAGGATGTTTAAATTATTAACAAACCACAATTATTCGATAACAAGAGCTCGACACGACAGCTGTACAAAAACCCGATGCAAATGAACTGCAACTCAAAACATTTGACCACTATTTCCTGTCTTAGCTGTAAAATACTGCAAAATAACTTAAAAGCGGGACAAAAGAATATACAGAGGCATTTATAGGAAACGAAATGACTACGACGCTCCAAGTGCGAAGTTCTAATGAGCGGGACGAGAAGATGAAGCATGAAGATAGTAAATCATACTCATACGAACGGAGCCCGCCAAGTATGGCTACCGCAAAAATCATAAACGCAAGAGTCTGTTTGTTAGTCTGTAGTTTGACTAAGAAACATTCAGACCAAAATAAAAGCTTTATTGGGTGGCATGTCACTTGATCTTATGTACTTATGGAAGAGAAATTCCCTGTAGTTCGCCACGTCAGGTAAATCAAAGATAGACTTGTTTGCCCCGGTTCTACCGTTCGTGAAAGACACATAAAAGACAAGAAAATTTCTCACCTGTATATTCAGCATAGCCATCATCATAATCGTTTTCGTCGTAAAATCCGTGTCCTGTGTTCAAAGAGACAGCGATAAGTACAAGAAATCACTTCAGTAAAAGATTTCTTACTCGGACACAACATTGCACCAACCTTTCCACCGTCCAGCCTTGATCCCAAAACTCGCTTCCCGAGTCAACGCAGGAAGCAGACAATAAGAGAAACATAAGAATACCAATGTCCGTTCACTGCCTCTCCACATAATCCCATAGATTTGTCCAACCAAAACGAAGTTCGCGAGAAAACCCTCTCGGTTTCAACCCCTCTTGATCGAGGCTTCATAAATTTACAAATTTCCTTCTTGATGCTAATTTTGTTTCGGGTCGAGTCATTTGCATAACAAAGATTCAGTAATCAAGTGTGTTTGGCTAGTAAATGTGTGTCAGACGAACTTTCAAGCGGTTCAACTATATCGAAAACGGCGTCTGTCCATACTTTCTACTAAGTTACATTTTTTAAATGAGGAACTATTTTATGCTTCCAAGCGGTGTGTTTTTCCTCAAGCAAATTAGAGGAAACGTGCTGAAGTTGAAATGATCTGGCCGTGTGTTGGTATCTAGTTCAAGCAAGAGGGGACGAGCTGCAAAGTCGGAAATAAATTCAAGTTCCAGATCAGAAACTAACAAAAGAACTCAAAGATATAAATAAATGAAATATATAATCCCTAAATCGATGTCATATTTTGAATAAATTTCTTTCGTTTTAATCTGTGGTGAGATTTCTGTCCGACTAAATTATTTCCGAAATTATGTGTGCCAAAGATGCAAAGTTGTGAACCAGCGGGAATTGAATTTCATGAGTAAACCAATACGCACTCATAAAAACCGCGGAAAATCAAACAACACTTTCTGTTAATATTCGAATGAGCTAGCAGACGTTGTGAGGAAATAAAGCATCTATTATTAACTTTATAAAACTAACCAGACCCTTTTGTCTAACAAAAGAGAGGAGCCTTTCTTCTTGTGTAAATATATACAGAGAAAATCTCCTCAGCTTCTCGCTTCGAACAGCACATTCTTAGGATAGATTTGTAACATTGGCTCCAACGTCATGAACGTGATAAATGGAAACAGTCTGGGGAAAATTTGTATAAAAAATTTTAGAGTTTTGTACATTAAAATTGCTGCAAGTGGATGTAAAGAAACATTTAGCATAGACTCCAATATCAGTGTCCTTTTGAATTCACTTAGCAACGGAAGAAAGTACTCGTCTTCCTTTTATAATTTGCGGTCCATATCACCTGACTGGCCCGAAGATTTAAGCCCTGTCCACACGTATCCGTTTTCATTTGAAAACGCAACTTTTTCTTTACGGATACGGCTTCCGTCCACAC
>BLFK01000786.1:424777-459777 GCA_014634185.1 Astreopora myriophthalma | reverse complement strand
TTCGTGCCCCCTACTTTCTCAAGGCTCATGACGGCCCTGTTGGATCTTTTTTAACAAAAAACCCTAAATATCACCTTTTATCAACTTTTTCACCTGATTTCACACGGGCGGTTCAGGGGCGAATGTGTTAAATAGTTAAAACGATGTGATCTTGCGTCACGCATACAACTGTAGCCATTGTCTGTCACGCATTTACGAAAAAGACACGCCTACATGCACCCTTATATACGTCATCAGTCGATAAGAGCCTATTTCCAGCTTAGCTTGACACCGTCACAATTATATGGTAAAGGGGCTCTATCACGCTATTTTAGCCTCACTGTAGAATGCTAAAAGATATCTTTAAATCAGTGCAAAACCAAAAATAATGATGCAGTTTGTTTTGTGAAGACCATGCTACTGCTCTGAGGCTATTTACTGTCTTCTGTTGAAGCGGATGGCAAGGATGAAAACGGACTGCATTTTGAAAAATTTAGCCTTAATTTTTCAAATTTTCGCATCTGATCTTGAAGACATGGCCCAAAATGTATTATGGATCACTCTTCCTGCAAGAAATCGTTTGATATCCTTCTCCTAAATTTGAAAGAATAGTTTGGGCACAAGTAAATATCGTAAAGAAGGATTTCTGTGTTTTTGGCAGCAAAAGTTCCGTGACAGAGCTCCTCTATGAAATACGACAAAATATAAATACGCCGTTGGATGAGATGTGAAGCCAATGGAAACATGCTAGGAATCAACGGAAATATCACTAAATATTAATGAACATTATATAACCGATACAACTGTTTGTATTGTTTAATGCATTACTAGTATGAAGCATACTTTCCGGCCGGATTGTGTCGTTAAAGAAGACTGGTTTACTTTTTGTGCACACGGCATGACCTTACCTCGATCTCTTTGCCTTGGAGATGAACGAAGCAATTTGTAGTAATTCGCTAGCACCGTGAGATGCAAAGAAGTCAAGAACACAAGACCCAAGAGGATACTAACGGTGTTCATGAAGACTCCGGCTGAGCTTATCAAATAAAAGGACGAAACATTCAGGCAAGAATATTCTCGTGTTGTTTTGCTCACAGAGGAACCCCTGGTTTCAATACGAAGATGACAATGTGAGATTCGTCTGCTAAACTTGTTACTCCTTTGACTTCCGCAACGAATAGAAAGTGGATCCACCGAAAACCGCGTTTACTGGCGTCTACTAAGTCGATGCGAAATGCAGTCAAACTGTGATATGCACGGCCACTTTGAGGTCACTAGGAGTATCAAATTGCTTTCATGTCACGCCCACTAACGCTGACCAAAACATTCAGTTTCCAACAAGTTTTACCTTGAACGTTTGAAGGGAAAAAACGACGCGATCAAATGAGTTGAGTTCGTATAGCTTTCTTATTTTTTACATTTTCTTCTTCACACTGATGATTAGCTAAAACCTTAGTTCCAAGCCCGTGTCTAACTGAACAAAGTGTTACTAAATTAAATCCCTCCAGCTAGCGGATACAAAACACTGTGCGATGCCCTCCGCTTGGACCCAGATTCCCGTAATTATTTGCCCGGCAGTGTACAATCCTCTTAGCCTTTCACACATAACACTTGTTTGAGTCTGTGTACGATGTCTACCAAGTCACTCTGGGCCGCCATGACGTCATCTATATCCTTGTATGCCATTGGTGTTTCATCAATGACCCCAGCATCCTTACGACATTCCACTCCTTGGGTTGCGCGCATGTGATCTTCAACAGTGAACATTTTCTTAGCTTTTGCTCTTGACATGGTTCTCCCGGCACCGTGACTGCAGCTACAGACAATTAAACAATCATTACCACATAAAGCCAATTTAAACTGAGTGTCGTCAAACCAAAAACCAAAATAATTACATAGTCAACCACGTTCTAAAGCAAATATGCCCTTCAGCCAATCACAGATGGAAGTAGCTCATGACTTGGTTTTACCAGCCAATCAGAACGCAAAGCTAGTAAAGGCAGCCGGCGCCAAGCGCGGGAAAACGAAACTAACTATGACGCAATTGGTTTTAGTTTCGCATCTGATTGGTTTGAAGCTAAGTGCAAGTTTTTTTTATCCAATCACTGAGCAAATCTAAACCAAAACAAAAGTAATCGCGTAATTTCTTTCGACTGTCAACTGAAAACTGTTCTGAGGACAAACTCGGATGTACCATCGACCGGCAGAGGGCGCCGGTTCCGCTTGTGTGTCGTTGAATTAAAAAAAACAAACAAACAAACAACGTAAACAACACAGTGAACAGACGAGATCTTGGGGCAGAAAAGTGTGATAGTAGTGTCGAGCAGGATAACTGACACCTGCGGGTAAGTGGCGACTAGCCATGGTTCGACCACTGATTGGCTAAGAAGGAGAGGTTTTGCTGCTGTTGTAACTGGCAATCAAATGAAAGCCGCTACAACCGTCAAGCGAAAAATCAACTCAATCAGAATCCAATGCTCCATGCTTCAAACCTGTGAAATGATTCCGCGTTCCCTTTGCCTTTAACAATGTAAGATCGCGCTCCCATGGACCCTGGTATGATTCCCAACTCTCCGTCACGAGCAGAAACCTACCAAAAAACAATAAAGGTTTTCTAAAAACCTGGTTGACATTTGAAAATGACAAATCACTAGACCAAACCTATTCGAAATCCGACAGAGACCTTCTCATCGCGTTTCATCTCGAATCTTTCATTGAGGATCTAAACATCCCCAATTCCTGACGTTGTTGGCCTGTCTGTATTTTACTGGGTAAATCGTCCCACACTGAAACGCCTTATATCAAGAGTGCAACGAGAAATGTGTAATCACTGATACGAAAAAGGATCAAGGGTCGCAGTGCATCTGCAGTGCGTCTTGTATGCATAATGACTGATGATTCACTCATTTAAAACTAACAGCTTTTAGTGTTGTAAAGTAGAAGGCCAGCAAATAAAGCCGGTCACCCGTCGTCGGTATCGATCGGGGAAATACATGTACCTAACACTACATTTTTGCAGCCATCTCTTGTAATGTGGGTTTTTTGTACAGTTCATTTTTGTTTTCTTTCGTCATATGTGTGGTATGGTAGCAATATTGAATTAATTTGTTCTCATCAAGTTTGTCAGAAGTCACTGAAATCGTAACTAGTAAGGACTGCGCGGGTAACAACAAGTATGACTCACAGCTCCCTTTCTTGTTAGAAACACTTCTTTTCCAAAGTGTTTCTCTACATTCACATAGTTGTGATGGCAATTAACTGCTTTACTTGCTGGGTCCACGTCAAATGCCGGCATATCGTAACACGCACGCGCTGCCTTGAGGACGCTAGACATCATTATATCGCGGTTTAAACGGGCAAACTTTTGAGCCCAGGTCACCGCTAAAACATAATCGTCAAAGTTCCTTGTGCCTTCTTGAAGGTAAGCCAAATCCTTGTCAACCTGTGAAAAACGCAAAGGACGAAACAGAAGAAAACCGGCGTTTTGTTACTCGTATTGCAATTGTTGCATCACTTATTTAAAATTTGTTTCATGACAGATCTCCACTTGACTTCATAACGGTCAGGGCTCATTTTTCTTAAATTCCTTCACAGGAAATGCGAATCACTGAAAGCGTCTAAAGGCCGAATGGGGATATACACGTGGGGTGCCCTAGGGTCATTTTGCACGACCAGCACACACAATTTGGGATCTTGCTCGGGATCTTGCTCTATCGTGGAGAATTTTGCGGGATGAAAATGGAGGAAGATATCCCTTGAAATCGTTGGTACACAGAGGACCTTTGCGCCAGGAGCGTGCCCCTAGGGCATAACCCTGGAGCAAAACCCGTCGTGTGCATCGGCCTCAAAAAAGAGTGCATCCTCTTAAGATTCCAAAGGCTCTGAGTGGAAGCCTTCTTCAGAGTCAAGACTAAACGGCTCTTCAATGTGTAATTTACCTTCACTCGTTTGTCTAGTTTCATCATATCTTGCTTCGCCAGTTCAATGTACACTGTTCCAATCCTGTTGCCTGGACCACGTGACCCTGAATGCAGCATGAACCACAAGCGATCCTCTTCATCAAGGCAGGCCTACAAGGTGGTGGTTGAAGATTGATTGACTGCGTTTAATACCCGCAGAATCTCTGACACGGATAAGAGTTCGATCTACCAGTGACTTTTGAGAAAACGGATGTGGTTAAAATTCGAGTTAAACTTAAGATTCTTGAGCTAATTTTATCATTTGTGCACATTTACACAATCCCCCATTTAATGCCATACAACAAGGCCAAACATTCACTGTGCTACAAGAAAATTGTTCTAACCCAACTTTCCTTCATTCCTGTTACATGGCCAGAGGCATTCTATTTGACAAACCCAGGGCCCCTCTCCCCCATTTTACCAGCATCCTCAAGTTTTCAATTAGAAAAATATTACCCCTACATCTGGGCCTCTCAAATCAAAGGATCAATGTCACCTCAACAAAGTGGTTTCCAGTGCCCAAAGTTCCTAAATGATTGACATTATTTTGTGCCTTTGCCATTGGCTGTTGGCTGCAGATGTATTCATACTCCTTCTTTAGTTTGTCCCACTCTTTCACCACATTTTTCGGTATGTTGCTCGCCTTCCATGCACCAAGATCACCCTTACCACCCTGAGAATAGAAACGCATTCTCCTTAGTGTCACTAATTCAATTTGGACTAAACGTTAAATACAACTCTAATGTGCCTTCTCAGGATGGAAAATCTAAGGTCATCATCATAACCATACTCCAATCTGAAGTCTGTTACCATGAAATAAAAAAGAAATGACTGGAAAAGATACTTCTAAGTTAAACAAGAAGTAAAAAATACTCTGACTTTCCAGTAACACAACAGCAAATATACCTGATTTGTTCTTCCATGTGGTACAGCTTCTTCGATAGCTGTACGAAGATTCTTAAGGGAATCTGGGAGATCTTTGGCTGACAATGTTGTTCTCACTGCCATCATTCCACAACCAATGTCCTTCAAAAAATAATTCAATTAATTTATTTCTTCCTTGATAAAATTTCTAAGGCCAGTGATGGTTCTTTTCTCTTCAATTCAACCTTTTGCAGGGAGAATCATCGTGAATAAAACAAAGCTGAATGCTTGGTGTTATTGTCCACCCTGGTATTTTACAAATTAAGCAAAATCATTGGCCTTCCCTCGTGAAAAACCTCACAGATCTATTTTTGAGGATCTTTGAAGATCTTCAAGGACCTGCTTAAGATCCTTAACGATAAGGATTTTCTAAAGATCATTGAAGGATCTTAAGAGTTGTCTAGTGTAACATAGCGTACAGAGTGATTTTTAACGAAACATTTTGTTGCAGCAACATGTTGCAGGTTTTTCAAAGCGATTAAAAAACAAGCAACATTGTTGCCCAAATTTTATTGGTGTTGGTGCATGTAACACCCCCTGCCGCTGACTTTTAATGCAACATCATCCCAGAATGCACCACGGATAACCGGAACTCATTGTCCACCGTATTTGTTGCCCAGGATTTGTTGACCAGGAGCATGGGCTCAAATGTTGCGAACAATGTTGCGTTAAAAATCATCTCGTGTAACATACTGTTGCAGCAACAAAGTTGTGTTAAAAGTTGTCTCCTGTAACATGGATTAAAAATCAGCGTTAAAAGTCGTTCATGTAACATGATCTTTAAAGATCTTGGCAAGATTTTTGCAGGATCCTTGAAGACCTTGGCAGGATGCTCAAAGATCTTATCAGTATGCTCACGTCAAGACGTTTGAAGATTTTCATGTTCATGCTCTCAGCCATTCAACAATAAAGGAAAAGTAAAATGAAATAATACAAATTTGTGACCCACCACTCCTACTGCTGAGGGAATGACGGCATCAACCGTTGCCACCACGCATCCAACACATGCACCTTTCCCAAGATGCATATCAGGCATAGCTGCGACATGTGAATGCACAACTGGCAATTGTGCCAGGGAAAGTAGTTGATCTGTTGCATCTTTCTCAACTGGCACTCCCCTGACCCATGCTTTTACAGGGGCACCTTTCTGATATGGATAAAAAAATTAAATGGCCCATGAATTAACATTTAGGGGAGCCACATGATTCGAAGAGGGACAAGTACAGGGTTGATCAAATTTCATCCCATTTCCACATCCCAATTACCTATTATATACTATATTTTTTTTCATGATACAAAGAAACTGGCTTCTCTTCAAACTGTACCATGGGAGCCCTTAGCATTGTCCAGCTTAGTTAAGCAGCTGACTTAAGAGTGAAGTCCCACTTGAAAAAGACTGCGATCTGCCCTGTTAAACCCGAAAACTCAATATACAAAAGTTTATCGTTTTTGTAGTCTTAGTATGTTTTCGAATGTAAGCTCAATAAACTCACGGAACAACTGCTGAATACCCTGCCAATATTGTTAGAATTTAGCGGCGTTCTTTTAAGAACGAGTCAGAATACTATAGACGCTATTCTTATTTAACTCACTATGAAGAGAAACGAAGGTTATAGCGAACGCATTTGGGGTGATTTTTCAGCTCGCGTCGCTGCACAGTTCACTGCTTACATTTTTTCCATCACCAAGGACAACGTAAGAAGAACCCCTGTTTAAAATCCCTCTACCTCTGAGAAAAGGAACTAAATGTTCGGACCCCTGCTCGAGCGAAGAGAAAAGCTCTCGAACACTCCATCGAAACATGGCCTCAAATCCACAACATTCCGTCCCAGTCTCCCATTTCTCTAATGATGGGGTCAATCAACGTCACGCTCTGGACGTTGTCAGCACATTTTAAAGAACTACCTCAAAATAGCCCCGAAATGGTACTCTGATGAAGGAAAATTGTGCCTCAATAAGAAACTACAGGTTAAAATCTGATTTGAGTTTATTTCATTTGATTTGCAATGTCCCTACCCTGCGAGCAAGCTCTCCAAATCGAGGCGTGGCGCGCAAGCTACGATGTCCCCATTTAGCGTTGCAGCACTGAAGAGTGAAAGAGGGAGGCCGCACGTTTTCAGTTACAACTTCCAAATTTTGGAATCACCTCCCGCTTAAGCTACGCACCTCGCCATCTGTAAATAGTTTTAAAGAATGCTTTATATAAATATCTTCAATTAAAAATTACGGATAGAATTTTTACTCCTTTTTTTAGAAAATTATTTTTAGATCATGTTATGTGTAATATGTATTTACCTTTTAGCTTTTAATTAAATATTTGATTAGGTTTTACTTGCATATATATTATTGTTTCTCAGTTTAAGAGGGCCACAAGATTATTAGTTGTCTTACTATTAGGTGTTACCCTCTGTAAATAAAGTTTGATTAATTAATTGATTGACTGACTGATCAATTCTTTAAGTGACTAATGAAAAATTCAAGTGACTTCAACTTCGAATCCTGTTGAAGTCACTTGAATTTTTCAAGTGCATATATCGTACAATTGCTTAAAATGTCCAGGAAGTGTGAGGATCACTCTTTCAATTCATTTCTAAACTGCACTTCACAATCATTTCTTTCATTCATCATTCCTTTCACAGGAAAACACGCATGAGCCCAAGAAATTGACTTGCTCTCAACTACCGGTATGTGACTTCATAGCTCAGTTGGTAAGAGCACTGCACCGGCATCGCAGAGGTCGTGGGTTCGAATCCCGTTGAAGTCACTTGAATTTTTCAAGTGTATATATGGTACAATTGCTTAAATTGTCCAGGAAGTGTGAGGATCACTCTTTCAATTCATCTTTAAGTGACTACTGACACATTGCATTCTAGTACTAGTATTTATGGTACTAACTGAACAGAAGAATTGTGATGTATTACATTATAAGAGGTAAGGCCTATTTGCTGCTGTCTTTTTATCATGCAGCTGGCGGTTTTGTCTAAGAAAACAAACAAGCAAATGAAAATGAGCAGTGAAGCCGCAAGGGGTTTGCTTGTTTGTTTGCTTGGACAAAACCACCAGCTACGCAGGCTACTATGCCTCAATATCTATCTGATCAGGGATTACCAGGGGGTGTGGATTAAATGAGGGGCAAGAATAATAGATGTCCCAGAGCGGACAAGAAAATGATGTTTTCGCTTTATTCTTCAGTCTTTTGTGATCAGTGTTTATTTCAATTTTAGGGCAGTGAGGCTTCACCCACACAACTAGGAGTCTGTTCTAACACACACAGCGACAAATTATACCATTCTGTCAGACCTCTAGATGGACTACTCTGAGTCCTCAAACATTGCATTTGAATCATTATGATGTTATGGTGTGTCTGTGATAACAGAAGCTCATTAATCTTGATACATGATTTCACATCACTTGAACTGTCAATCATCATCAGATTCCTCTCCCGGTTCTCTGATCAAATTTCTTACATTCAAAAGGTCAACTAACTTATTGACATCATTGCCACAGGCTAAATCTGTGATGTCAGATGGCATCCTTGTAACATGGGCAGGATTGGGTTGCACCCCTCCTGTGCTCATCACGTACTTGAAGACACCATGAAACTCATCATCATCCTCATAATTTTCACCATCACTGGATAACTGGGTGGGGTCAGCAAGTTCATCCCAAGTAAATAAAAGGGGGTCAGTTTGACCACCAAATGGATTTAAGTCAATGAGTAACACCTTCTGGGGGGAATATCTGTAAATGTCAAAAGTAAATGAACTGTCAGAAAATTTGTTAAGTATTTTGTTCATGAAAAATCTGTTGATGTCACCACAAATATCCCTTTCATTTTGTTCTATGAACACATAGCAGCTTGCTATGTCTCTTTGACAAATTGCAATCAGTTTGTGTTCTTTTACAAAACACCGAAATTCCATCCCTGGACTTATGTCTGTCCATTTACGAAGAACAAGCTCAAAACCGTCTTCCATAGACCCTTCTCCATCCTCACAGTGCTTGAAAGTGTCAAATAATGTCCTGGAAATGTTATCGGAGCTCTTCAATAGAAGATAGATGTCATTTGGACTCTGACATTTCAGGGTACCATCAAAAGAAATCCAAGCCGCGTCCAATGGAGAACTCCAGTTCAATTTAGGAAATACAGCGCCCTCTAAATCGACGAGAGCTTCTCTGATTCGAGAATCAACTTCATTGAACTCTGGAGCCCTGATGGTTCTTTGGCTTGGATCTTCGTCTAACGCTAGCCACTCCTCAGAATCGGTCTCAGTTTCCTCGCAAGAATCTCTTGTCAGTACAGGCTCCCCAGGAAGAACGACATTATCAGCCTTAAGGTAATCAACAAACTCCTTGGGAAGAGGAATTACACGGCTTCTAATGGTGATATTTTTGAACTTTGGATACCATGCTGAAAAATTACAGTTCAACACGTGTTGTCGTTTCATTTTCGCCTTCGCAGCTAACCCTCGACGGAAATTCACTTTCACTTATCTCAGGCGTCCATCTAATTCTGTTCTGACAACAAGACACCAAACAAAATATTTGATTTTTACAGTTCTCTCCGTTTCGACGTGACACGCGGATTTCATCAGGCGTTCACCACCTTTGTCCTTCTCGGCTTATTATCGATTCACTCGATTAAGTCTCGAAACCTCTCCGAAGCACGATTCATCGATTCACGAGCGCAAAGCAAACAACGCAAGCGTTGATGGGTATGTTCATCATCTTGAATGGCCCGCAAAACAACAACATGGCGGCGACCATGAAGTGGAAGCGTGTGACAAATTCTACAGGCCCTGTGCCACGGCCAAGACACGGACACCGTGCTGTGGCGATCAGGGAACTAATGGTTGTCTTTGGAGGTGGAAACGAGGGTATTGTAGACGAGCTACACGTCTATAACACAGGTAACGCAGTTTGCGTACGACACGAAAACATGGCGGCCTCTATGCCGTTTGTATTCGCGCCAGATTTTTGCGTTGCCGCGTTAGGCACACTTTACAGTAATGAAAGCTGTCATCCGCTTTCTTTTTCTTACGATAGTGTATTTTCTTGTTTTCAGCGACAAATCAGTGGTTTGTTCCGGCGGTTCGCGGTGATATTCCTCCCGGTTGTGCGGCTTACGGATTTATAGCCGACGGAACCCGACTAATTACATTCGGTGGAATGGTTGAGTACGGACGTTACTCTAATGAGGTATCGGATGTGAATTGTTATCATTTGGGTGAATATTGGAACACTGTTTTTTATAGTTGTAGTCAAACTGGTCACTAACTTATTTATGCCACTTCTTTGTTTCGGTTTCAAGTTAATGTTGTACTCCTACGATAACTCGTAACTTTTCGTCTTGCGATAGATTTCTTTTCGATTTTTTTCAAAATAGTTGATTTTAGTCATTTTCCTTTGTTATATACAAAATGTCTAATTGATTCGGTCTTAAATATTGAAAAATGGGATTCGTACTCCATATCACTAACAAATTTCGCAAAATGATTTAAACGGGAATCAAAGTTAATCCAAGACGTTCAATAGCTTGCGTGCACATTTACATGTATGCTGTGTTTACACTTGGTTAAATGGAGCAGTGAAAATAGTGTTTGGCCGTACATCGATCAGATACTTATTTTAATGCGCGTTACAGAGTTTGACAGGGTACGTGGGTCACTCTGGTTCTCCGATTTCCCGAAAGATCACTTGAAAATTAAAATGACGGTTCGATTCCCTTGCAAATTGGAGTATCTCTTGAAGAATATTGAAAACGTTTGTTTTCTCCATCGGGCAAAGTAGAGATCTTGCGCAATATATCGGAAAATATGTCAAATGTTTAAGACAAGAGATATTACATATAATTTACGTATTTAAGATCTAACTTACCAATACTGTTTTCCTTTGTAATCCCCTTCGAAATGTTTTGATTATCAGTAGCTAAATTTATTTTCGAAGCTGAACTGAGAATTTGTTTTCCCTTTTATTATAATAACATCACTATTTGAATTGATGGATGGCTGTTTCATCCTTGATACTTTACAAAATAATTTTATTTTTAGCCAACATATCACCTTTTAAGTTCTTTATAATTCTCTTGTTTTTGTTGAAAGAAATATTTTTAGAAATGTACATGCGGTTTCCACTTATTTACTTAGGTACAACATGAGTTATGTGAGGCTCTCTTGCCTTTGGGTAACAAACGTTCCCCATAGTGTTGTGAATATATGATACTGAAAAATTAAATGTTTTAAATAATGTAAGATCTCTAAAATAACCACATTCATTTCTAGTCATGAATTAATTTGTTCAGTACTGTTTATTATTGTTGTAACAGCTTTTTCATGCATGGTTGAGTTGATCACATCTGCACACTATCATTGTCTTCTGTTTATTACATACATTTATCTCAATAAGAATGAAGGGCTCTGGGCAAAAACATTGTAAGAAGATTGTTTTTTTTTTCATTTCGTCATTTTGTGAAATTGCAGCCAAATTTCGCACAATACATGGCAATTTAATAAGTTATGGAATTACATGTTCTAAATGGTATGAAGAAAATAAAAAAGAAAACTAAAAGAAACAATCTGGCACAGAGGGGGGGGGTGGGGGGCACAAGAGATAGAAAAATAAGAAAATACTATGGAAAAATTTGTTTTGGCTGCTTTTCATGGCATTGCCCTAATTTTTTGCATGTAGCATGAGGAAGTTCATCCCATACTTGTAGTGTAGTTGATGTGGTGGAAATTGGCGATGATTTTGCAAAATGATCTAAAAACCATGGAAATTTCCCTTACATGGACGTTGTTTTTGCCCAGAGCCCTTCAGTTGTACAGGTTGTAAACCAAGGAGTCATAGCATCACTGCAGCAATTTTACTTCATCAAGTTATGTATTTCTCAGATTGGGGATGACAACCATGGGTATTCTTAAAATTCAAAAGGGTACTAAATAATTTTTTTTCCATTGCTCTACCTAGCCATTTAAAGACACATCACCTTTTGTTAAACTCTGGATGTTGTGTGTGTTATTTTGTGTGCGTCTTGATAAGTCCAAAATGGAATTGGAACTCTTAATATGAAAATATGATATAAAATTTTAAATTTTAAGTCACAAAATGCAAAGTGTCTTCTTTGGTAACAATGTACGCCCAGTATTTAGTACTCAATCTGAGTCATGTGTATTGGTAAGTGGATATTCAAATGAAAGGTCCCTGTAAGGGACGGTTCATTTTTTATGGGGATGACCAGGTCGGATGATTGAAAACGACTTTTTGTTTTTTTCCTAATACCCGTTGTAGAATCGTGTCAGAATTTCTAAGCCCGTCCTGACTCATTTTGAATTTTTCAAAGTCCGGTCAACGGAAATAATACTAAAGTTGACATAAAAACTACCAGGCGTTGCAAAGATGTGAGAAGCCTGGTGTCCAGTAAATTTGCCAACTGCGTTTTCTCAGTATGTCGGTTCGATCCTTTTCTATACGTACACACATGTAAAGGTTATATATATCAGCTTTATATATATTATAATGCTGAAGCTTGGACGTTCATGTTTAAATCAAGGTATCTATTCCTCAGTTTACTACCGAGTTAAATTTGGCAGTCAGAAAAGTAAGCAAACATCGTTTTTGTTCTGAGAATTCATCATTTGCGCTTAGCATTTTGTAAAGTTTGGAAAGTACGGTTCGTTATAAATATCATGTTGATAATATTAAAAAGTTTTTTTGATATAGGTAGCTGAAGTACAAGAATATTTAGCAGGATTAATACTTTGAAGTGATGAAGTGTCTTTCTTATTGTTATCGTTAAAGGAATTTTTTTCAGAACCCGGTCTTTCTGCTTTTTAAAATACTCATAACCCGTTGTTTCGGGGGCAGAATTTTTCATGACCCGGTCATCCCCATAAATAATGAACCGTCCCTAAAGTGCACACTATACGGCAACAATAAAGGTTAAATCTACGTGCTGTTACAAGTGTTGTCATGTGGTACAGAGGTACAATGTAGCATTTTTAATTGTAAAATTTGTTTTAGATGTATGAGCTTCAAGCCAGCCGATGGGAATGGAAGAAGCTCAAAGCTAAGGGTCCAAAACCTCCAGGTGGTTATCCTTGCCCTCGACTTGGACACAGCTTCACCGCTGTTGGACACAAAGCATATCTTTTTGCTGGTCTGGCAAATGACAGCGATGATCCAAAAAATAACATCCCCAGGTACCTGTTCGTGTTCAAAATATCGCATTCAAAGATACCTTATATTAATTTTTTATTTGTAGGGTTATGAAGTCTAGGACAGGTATAGAATGAATGCTTGAATGAAGTCCTATTTATACTTTTTTTGTACATGCAGTTATTCAAATTTAACACCCTGGCCTCCTGCTAGAGCAAAAACCCTTTTCAATCATGCACAGTGAGGCTAGTATTAGCACCAATAAAAGTTAATAAATTTATTGGCTGCCATTTTTGTAACCAGTCTATGGATTTCTGCTGGATGCCTGTATATTGAATTCATTAATGGCATGTTCAATGTCAATTATTTCACTAAGATGAGTTTCCTTGAATTTTCAGTTTTTGAATCATGCTGGGAGACTGTTGTGCATAATCCCTTTTCCTGAATTTCCAGTTATTTCAAAACGACAGAGCAGGGGTCTTTAATAGCAAAGCATAATAATTTTTGTGTTTATGAAGGGCATTACTTTCCAGTGTCACCCCAGGCCACTCCAGGCCTCAGTTGTTCGAAAGATGGATAGCGCTATCCAGCGGATAATTGCTAGCAAATCCAATTGAGTTATTCAGTGTGGATAGTGATTTATCCAGTGGATAGCGCTAACACCTTTCAAACAATTGGGCCCAGAAATGCAAGTAATTTGACGCAATATGCTTAATTTTGTTATCCATCACAAAGTGTCCTGTTAAGTCTAAGCATCTAGTGCCTATTTCTAACAACAAGGTTAAGGTTTGTGTTAGGGTTATTTCAAGGTTAGGGTAAATGCAACTGTTTATGTTTAGTTGAAAAGCACAGTTTGGGGGACACTTTGTGACATTTCTTGCCTGTATTTCTGGACACAAGTGATGTTGAGGTTGAGAAGAAGAGCAAGTGGACACTTTGTGACACTTATCATAATCAGCGTACATCTAATTACTTACATTTCAGGACATATCTTGGCCACTCAAAAATAAAATATATTTTTCGTCTATTGGCAGATATCTCAATGATCTTTATGTGATTGACATAAGAAAGAATGATAATTTGCAGTGGGAAATGCCTGTTACATGTGGTATGACACCCTCTCCACGTGAATCGCACACGTGCGTTGCAACGTGTGACTCCGACAACAAGAGACCCAGGCTTATTGTGTATGGAGGGATGAGTGGTTGCCGACTCGGAGATCTACATCAATTAGACATTGGTTTGTAAAACTGTTGTTTTGCTTATCTTTCTTGTAAATAAAACAAAAATGAGTGTTGCAAATGTAATGACATAATGGGAAAGTCTCCATGTTAGCAATTCTAAATGCACAGGTAATCACATCAAATTTGTTTTTGATGTAATAGTTATGCTAGTATTTTTAGGTTTAGTTAGAACTTTGTGAATTTTTTTAGTCCCTCTTGCCTTAAGTTTCATAGTTTCCCAATTTAGTAGTTGTTATTGTTATTGTTATTGTTATTGTTGTTGTTGTTATTATTATTATTATTATTATTATTACTACTACTACTACTACTTATAGTGAGTTGATTTGCAGTTCTTTTTATGAGCACCGTAGTCCTTTAATGAAGGTAAAGTTGTGGACCTCTTTCTGTTTGCATCTTTTAGATTCAATGACATGGTCCAGACCAGCTATTCATAATATGATTCCTCTTCCAAGAAGTCTTCATTCTGCAACTGTCATTGGAAAGAGGTTAGTAATCGTACATAGGGCTCTATGATCCACTCCATCGTGCATGAAACATTCTGGAATGATTTTATGATATGAGGTAGTACACTGTTATGCCTAGCTGGTGTGGTACTGACCATCACATAATGACTGTTTGTGGTTTGGTTTACCAGAATGTTTGTGTTTGGCGGTTGGGTGCCTCTTGTAATGGACGAGGTGAAAGGCCGACAAGATGAAAAAGAGTGGAAATGCACAAACTCGCTTGCCTGTTTGAATTTAGGTGTGTTGGTATGATCATGCTTGTTAAGTAAACCTAACTTTGTTGTTCACTGCCGACCAGTTTGCTCAGTTGAAAGAGCACTGGGCGTTGATGCGGGAGATCTAGGTTCAAACCATAGCCGGACCAACACTCAAGGTCTCAAAATAGCTGAGGAGAGTGTGCTGCCTTTGTTTACACAACTGGAAATGGTTAGACCTTCCAGTCGTCTGGGATGAGGATGATAAAATGTAGGTCCCGTCTCGCAACCCTTGTTTGTAAATAGCTTTGTGGGACGTTAAAGAACCCACACACTGTTTGCAAAGAGTAGGACAGGTAGATCCCATTGTTGTGGTCTTGCCTTCGTGAGTGCAATCTCATGGTTGGGTGGGAAATGCTCAGAGATACTAGCTGCCTAAGCTACTCTAAAATCCAAGAGTAAATAAAGCTATGATGATGAGGGTTTTTTTTTTTTCTTTTTAAAGATAAAATTTTAAGATAAGATTTTGTTTTGTTTACAGAAACAATGGCTTGGGAGAATGTAGTCATGGATCAGTATGATGACTCACTTCCAAGAGCAAGGGCAGGACATTGCAGTGTGGCTGTGAGTTTTTAAGTTACCAGTAAATAAGTATCATATAGGGCTTATGGATGGCGCAGAGGGTAAACTTTACTTGTCTGAGAGGATTGTTTAGGGAAAAAAAAAAGCAGGGCTTCTGCTATTCATTTGATGTTTGTTCATGGTCTATTCTTACATCCAAAGCATAATTATTCTGTTTTTCTCTCTGTGACCTGAATTGTTATTTGATTAGATCAACTCTAGATTGTACATATGGAGTGGCAGAGATGGCTACAGGAAAGCTTGGAATAATCAGGTAACTTTGCAACATGTGTAACAGTAGACTTACTTGCAACCATAAGTCAACAGACGTTACACTTTGTGAACATTCAAGTTTAGTTTTGATGTAATGTTGCAATTTATACTGTTTACTTGATAACAGCTAGATGTCTTCTTTATTGAAGGTCTGCTGCAAAGATCTGTGGTTTCTCGAAACAGGTTTGTAAAGCATTTTGTAAATTTTGGTGAGTTTTTCTTTCATTACGTAGTGGATTAATTTATGTTTGTATCTCATTCAGAAAAACCTCCTGCCCCAAGTCGCGTCCAGTTAGTTCGAGCAAGTACTACCACACTGGAGGTTTGCTGGGGATCTGTGCCTACTGGTAGGTTGCATAGACCAATGTCGAACTTAAAGTCCTTTAAAGGGGTGACTTATGAGGGTAGTGGAATATTGCCACATTGTTTCTTTTGTGTTCAGTCTTCCTATACATGCAGCTTGCAGTGCTGTTGGATGAGCTTAGTGAAACATTACGACGTTGTCTATTTTGCGTTCAGTCTTGCTAGAGGTTAAAATACTGGGGTTTTTTTGTTCGTTTGTTTGTTTCTAGCTGATGCGTACCTACTGCAGTTGCAGAAGTATGAGCTTCCTCCAACCCCTCCGGCCACGCCATCCAAACCATCTTTCACACCAAGTGGATCAGGAAGCACTGTGGTGATGAAGACACCAATTTCTGCATCTACTCCACCCAAGCTAGCAGCAAAGGCATCCCCGACCAATTCAGCTTCTGTAACACCAACAGGCCAGTCAGGAACTACACAGAAAATTGTGATGCAATCACCATCTCAGCCCACGAAGGTTCAGCCTGGAACACCAAGTGTCAAGCCAGTAAATAACACACAAAAACAGAGCTCAGCTTCTAGTCCTGTATCTGGTGCAGTAAAGTCATCTCCAGTCACATCCACTGGTGTTTCCACAGCACAGACGTCAACAGCAGGAGGATCCACGGCCGTCGCAGGTGTTAAGGCTGTTGTCCAAGGCCAGGTGGTCAATCAAAGTCAAGGAGCTTCAGCAACGTCAATAACTAACCAGGGACTTGCATTGTTGCGAACACCAGTGCAGCTCCCCCCCGGTGTCCAAGCCACCATGATTACTAATGCTCAAGGAATCCCAGTTATGCGTCTTCAAGGCACAGGTATTCAAGGAACTGCACCGGTTACAATAGTCACCACACAAGTAGGAGCCACACAGCTTCAGGGTGCAGCCATTGTCCGCATGGCCACACCCATTGGCACTGCCTCAAGTGGAGCCACAACGGGAACAGTGCTGCGATTGCCAGTGCAGAGTGCAGGTACCAATGTGCCAGGCACGGCAGTGCTTAAAATTCCTGTTACCTCTTCAATCCAGATGCCAGGTGCAGCTGGCTTAACTCTAACAGCTGTTGCAGGGAGCAGTGGTCAGGCTGTGTTACGACAGCAGCTTCCCGTGACCGTCCCTGCCAACTTACCTCCAGGAACGCAGCTGAAAGTAGGTCCACAGGGTCAGTTGACAGCAGTAGGTCCTGGTGGTATTCCTGTGCAGCTGACATTACAGAACATCAAAGGTCAACAGGTAGCCACAGGGATACAATTACAGCAGGGAGGTACTCTGGGAACTCCAACAGTCGTGCAATTAACTGGAGCATCAGCTGTAAAGGGGAATGCTGCTCAGCTGGTGTCATCTGCGCTATCACCGCAAAAAGTAGCACAAACAACACAAAGTTCAGTCGCAAGCAACAGACCCACAGTAACCACAACAGCAATAGTATCAACTGCTAAAGTTGTGATGACGACGACGACGGCATCTGTGACACGACCGTCTGCATCTGTCGCGGGACAGACTGCTACTGTTACCAAGAAACCTTCTGTTGTGTCGTCCTCCACCTCTGGTCCAAGTAATCCTCAAGCTCTATCACAGATGACTACCGCGGTTGCTTCCAGCTCAACCCTGGCTGTTACCACTCTCTCTCCTAATAAACAGACCATTGGTGTAACGACAAGAACAACAACAACGACACGGGTCATAAAACCATCTGTAGCAGCGTCAAGTACTCCGTTGCCAGAAAAACCAACTGCCAATGTGGTCCCAACACCAAAGGCAACAGCCACAGTAGCATCACATGTAAAACCTCAGGGATCACCGTTAGTTACCACTGGGGTTACTTCTAAGCCAAGTGTTACCACCACTGCTGTTGTCACGGCAAGTGTACCAGCCTTAAAAACAACAAACACAGATGCTGCGTCCATAGCTAAATCGACGGTCCAAACTACAACAGCGGCAACTTCAGTTCCAACCCCCGCACAGGCTGTTATTAGCATTGCCAGGGCAACAGCTGCCGAATCAACAACACCATCCTCAACGCAGATGCCCAGGTCAGCTGCTCCAAGCATTCCAGTGACTACCAGCGTCAAAGCAACAAGAGTCAGTGGAACACCTGTTGTGTCATCGGTGACATCTCCACTGGTCTCTGCATCTGTGTCCCAAAGCCCACCAGCGGCCACTGTGTCACCATCGATTGTCACCGCAAGACATGCTACGACTGCAACAGCAATTTCCACAAGTTTGCCAGTAACGGCTACCACAGGCCCATCCCAGGTCACCACTGCTGTACCGCGCACTGTCAATGGTGGAGTGGGGCTTGGGGTCAAGGCTGAGCGGGCAGCCACACCCACGTCAGTAACAAAGGTAACTTCAAAAACCTGAGGATGCTTGGTTACGCTAATAATAACATTATAATTATAATAGTAATAGACCCTTTTCATAAATGGCGGCCAATAATTTATTCTTTTGTCTTTCTGCTAATTAGCCCAACTAGCCTCGTTAGCATTGAAAAACCTCCAAATAGGGCTAATTAGCACAAATACAAAAGAATAATTTATTGACTGCCATTTATGAATAGGGTCAGGGCTATAACTCAACATTCGATAGGCCATTTCCGAATTCAGTTCATCCTCTTCTTCGAAGCGAGTCTCTTCGAAACGAGTCTCTTCTTCGAAGCGAGTCTACGGGCGAAGTCTTCATTCTTATGCCAAGTAAAGCTCATTACCATCACAAAACTTAAGTTAACTAAAGTTAATCTGAGGCACCGGAAATACGAAATTGATCTGGTTTGAATATTATTAAACGAAAACCAAATTGATACCCACGTTATGTGCGAATTTGCCCCCTGGGCATCCCATAACATCTTTTTCAGACCAATAGAATTCAAGATGGCCGCCATATCGGTAAAAAGGTCTATCAAAGGTGTATCGATGTTCGGATAATTTCTTACGAAATGCGGGCAACAGTGAGGATAATTCGTTTGATGATGAGGTCAACGGAAATATTCTTGCGCCATTTTCAGACTGCCAAGCTGACCAAAGCCAGTTACACGAGGAAATCTCAGTCATCCAATCAATGGTATGATGTGGGAATTGTCAAAGG
This sequence comes from Astreopora myriophthalma, assembly GCA_014634185.1. Lineage (NCBI taxonomy): Eukaryota > Metazoa > Cnidaria > Anthozoa > Scleractinia > Acroporidae > Astreopora > Astreopora myriophthalma. The sequence goes on along the minus strand of BLFK01000786.1, from coordinate 440,502 downwards.
AATCTCTATGATGGTTTCCCATTACTATCTGTCCGCTGAGAACACAACCAGTGAGGAGGTAAGAGGGAGCTTTTTGGTAACTGGTTCACAGAGTCTTTCTTCTCTCTATCCCCTCTTGGATGTTTTTGTGTCTTTATAAAATCAGGGTTCGCACGCGCCTTGAAAGTCCTTGAATTTCAAACCAAACATTGAAGGCCTTTAAAGTCATTGAAAATTGCATTTGGTGCTGGAAAGTCCTTGAAATTTGTTTTCTCATCGCGTCCAACCCAAATAGTCAGGTGGCTAATACGAAAAAAATGTTTATGGCAAAGAACGAACGACACAAAATGGTAAAAAAAAAAAAAGACCGGTGAAAGCTACTCCTTTGGTTTGATTCTGCACTGCATTGAGTCCTTGAAAATTTCAAATTGTATTCTTGAAAGTCCTTGAAAAGTCCTTGAATTTTTGACCCCAAAAAGGGTACGAACCCTATTTATTGAAGGATTCACGTTAGGATTTGACTCCCACGTTTCCCAAGGAATGGTTGCAGCTCTCGTACAAACTCAAAGTGTAAGTCACGAGTTTTTTTTTTTTTTGCTCGCTCAGGCAAACCTTGACGTCGAAAGTGGATCTGAACAAAGTTTAAAGAAGCAGGAACTGTTACCCGGCACAGCGTACAAATTCCGTGTGGCTGCCATAAATGCGTGTGGGAGAGGTCCTTTCAGTGATGTATCAGCTTTCAAAACCTGCCTACCAGGTGAGTGAGTGCCGGCAGTGTTTCAAATACACTAACCCCTTATTTTTTTATTCTTATTTGTGGTTTCTTTGAAAGCCATGTATCTGATCCAAATTTAAAGTCAGGTCATGTACAATTACGCCGAACGAAACTGATCGTTCGTAACAACAAATTGGTTCATGATATTTATATCTTTTTCAGGTTTCCCTGGGGCTCCATCCGCTATTAAAATTAGCAAGGTTTGTATCTTGATTTGAGTAGTAGTAGTAGCAGTAGTAGCAGTAGTGAACTTTATTTATCTGTCGAGATCTCTAGCACATAGCACTATTTGGTGACACAAAAATAAAATAATGTAAGATAATAATGCTAAAAATAGTAAAAGCTAGGGAAGTTAAAAAGAAATCTAGAACCTATTTACAAATAAAATTTGACTTAATGACATAGTCTCAAAAATTAATTATTACGAAGCATACAGTTGCTGCAGCCATCATCAATTACGACAGTCAGGTCTGTTCTCCTAATTTTAGTCTTAAATCTGTGCAGACTATCTTCAGTACGTAGTTCTTTTGTAAGTTTCGACCAAAGGAAAGGGCCATAGTATCTTATCGAATGCTTTCCATATTTAATCGTATTAAAACGAGGCATTATAAAATCCGAACTTATTAAAGAATATCTCCTATCACAGTTTACTTTCAATGTAAAAAGTTCCTGTATTTGAAAATTGATTTTGTTTTGTTTCTAAGTCGCAAACATCAGTTTCATATATAGTTTGAGCGTCGCTTCCCCAGAAAGAAGTCTCTTTTGGCCCTGGTGAAGAGTTATTGCATTTTTTCCCTCCCGTTTCCGAACATTAGCGTATGAACACTCTTTCATTTGTGTGCCCTTTTTTTTTTCTTTTTTTTTTCCTCCAATATCCCAGAATGCAGAGGGGGCTCATCTATCGTGGGAGGCACCATCAAACGCTGCGGGCAATGTGAGCGAGTATTCTGTGTACCTGGCCATACGCAGCCAGGCGGCTAACCAATCAGAAGCCGACAAGCCAGTGGCAGGTCTGACGACAACAAGTTCCACCCCAGTCCAGCTCGCCTTTGTGCGTGTTTACTGTGGTGCCCAGCCCACCTGCACGGTCAGCACGGCCACGCTTCAAAGCGCACACATTGACTTCTCTACCAAGCCTGCGATTATCTTCAGAATTGCTGCCAAGAACGATAAAGGGTAAGTCGAAATGCCACTGTACTTCCCGCCTATCTGTATCCCAGAATCAGGTTGATGTGTTGTTTTTTTGTTTTTGTTTTGTTTTGTTTTGTTTTGTTTTTTTGTCGTTTCAGTTATGGCCCGGCAACACAAGTCAGGTGGCTTCAAGGTGAGAACGAACACGGTTTGTTTATGTGTTGTTTATTTGGGTTTCTTTCACTATTTATGACCTAGCAAAACGTTTTTGACCCATTAATGATTGCGATATATTGTTAATCAGATGTGAGAGATTTGAAGGACGGACAGCTTGCTGTGAAGACAACAGCCAAGCGATCAGCAGCCGATAGGTGAGTAGAAATGTGATACAGCAACTGTCGATTGTCAATCGTCTCTTTTACAACCAACTGGCCCTGTGTTGATTTGAGAGCGCGCGATTCCCATCTCTGTCTGAGGGAGGCTCCTTTGCGACTTGACTGTCTTGTACGAATTTTTTTTTCGTTTCTAGTCGCTCAGCGGAGTTATCCACGAAACGGGCAAAGAAAGAAAAAGAGAAAAAGGATGATAAGGTGAAGAAAGAAAAAGAAACGGAAAGAGATGCCACAGAAGGCAGCACTTCCAAAGAAAACAAGGAAACGTGATATTCTTGAAGTACTTATGAAAATGTACTCTTTATTTTATTTCGAATTGTCTATCAACAGTGCATGTTCTGAATGCTAACTGACACAAAATTAGGCTTCATCGCTGTCTCAACATATCCAGTTTTAAAGGCATGTTGGCAGCGTTTGTATTTTTGTGTTATCGAGAACAGAGCATGTATTTTACCGTACAGAGATACTTATGTACAGTTTGTAGGTTAAGTGGCTTGCTTTAGCTTATTTGGCGAAAAGGTATGAGACTACAGCTACTTAGCTTTTTGCAGTTAAGAACCAAGTTGGTGCATTTAATCAACCGAGCCAGAGAACCGTGAACATCAAGGCGCCTGCTACAAAACATAGGCTCATTTGGAATAAAACTGTAAAGTTCTAGATCACTCCTTTATCAGATGTCCAAAATCGTGCCTGTGTGATTACGCCGGTTCATGTAATAACGGTGTTTAAGACTCTCGGTCTACCAAGGTGCAATAATAGCCGCCGGAATAGCGACGGAGAGGTAATCTTTGGGGAAGTTAAGAGTCTGTTGATATGAATGAGATTCCCCTTCCTTTCTAGAGAAAATTCGCTGGTGTCATTTGCGTTTCTGCCGGAGCTGTAAATATCAAGCCTGTGTGTGCAGCGTCATGCGTTTCATCAATATAAAACAAACCATTTTTAGAACTGTTTGTAGTTGTAATTATAATTTATTCCTCCGTAGTATTTAACTTCGTAGCGAATTTTTATTTCTTTATATTGGTGGTGGTGTTGATACATTCACTGCAGAGTATTATTATATTAGTATTATCATTATTCTTATTACTATTACTATAATTGGGAAACTAGGGAAGGGAAGGGCTGATACGACTGTCACTCCATTGAGATGGAATCGTACCTCGCTTTATATAATATGTTTTTATAGCGTTTTGAGCCTTATTCAAGTGCTAACATTTAACGAGCATCGTTATAGCCTCTTCATATGAGCTCAGTTCACCAGGGCTACCTCGGTATCGGAGAACGTGGCGAGGAGATGGACTAGCTCAAGTTCCGAGGTATTGACTGGAGACAAGACTTGAAATTTTAACATCCGGTGACTGGGACGACTATTTTTGAATGACGGGTGCCTTTGTAAGGTGTTGCCTGGTCCACACTTCGCGCGTTTTTCATCCCGGTAAGCCGGGCTGAAATTTTTCTCCTCATGAGAAGAGGACAAAAATCGTTTCGCTAGCCGGGCTAGCCAGGTTAACGGGCTCATTTGAAGTCTCGATCCAGAAATGAACTCGTACCGTACGAGGCATCTTCACGATTCACGTGTACTGTAAAGAAAGAGAGAAAAATAAAGGAGCAGCCTCGCTTACCAAAGAAAAAAGAGGAAAAATGAGCGTTTCCTTTTAAGTTTTTCAATTTAATCTAATGGAGCAATACGCGGCCCTTATAGTGTGTCTTACGATTGCCTAACTAAACATTGTACCCAAACAAACAAACTGAACAGGGCTGTATTTGAAGTTTAGGGCGCTTTTCTTTTGTCAGAACTGGCCGGCTACACCGGTCAGTTTGCAAAGAAAATACGACAATCTGAACAAACTGTAATCACAAAAACAGTATTTATTCCCAAATTAACTCCAACAATCGATATCAAGACAAATAGACAAAGACAAATCAAGACAAATCCACTTCCTCTTCTGAACTCATTCGACGACGATTCGCTAAAATAGAAAATATACAAGCAATAAGCTAAGTAGCTATAGAACTTTTAAAAGCTGAACTTTGTTAGCTTTCGACGAGAGAGCTCACATTATGTTGGAGCTCGGAAATTCTCAGTGCAATTCACAAACAACATCAAACATGGCGACTGCTTTTTCCCGCGTGTTCCTCTCGGGCCGCTAAACCTTATGGGAGGCACAGGCCTCCCAACACTCCAGTGAGTAATCTCAAAAAGAATGTCAAAAAATCGATAAAACGTAACAACACAAACAGTTGCATGATATCCCTCACATTCCCTTAGAAAAGTGAATATCATCCTCGAAGTGTTATTTTGAAGCCGTTGTAGAGTTAGCCCACCCAAATGCCCGGTCTAGCCGGCGGTCAGTTCTGTCAAATAAACCACGACACGCTGCTTACTGCAGGAGTTCGGTTAATGCATTGTCTCGCGAGGATAAATCGTTCCTTCGCTTTTCGCTGCGAGACATTCCGAGAGAAAAAGGGTCATTGGCCGTTCTGTTGTAGGATCATTCAGGTGTTTTGGGTTGGACGAGCTGTGCCCTTTCCCTCGGTCCGCTGAGGTCTGTCCTCACTTGGGACCAAATGTTCTAAAGGAAACAATCCATGACATACAGTAATTTGTATAACTGCAATGCACATTGCACTCTACTGAAACAGCCATTTGTCGCACTGCAGGTGAGTTTACTGACTTGCTGTCAAAGTGTATTTCGAGTTGCAAAAGATTTCTTGCCAGTATCGCTGTAGCCACGTTCAAGCTTGACTGTCCGATTTTGTTTGTCACTGCAGGCTTCAGAACGCACTGAATCTTGTCTTAGAAAAAGTAATTTACTATTTTATAAACATTTCTACAGTGAGCGTTCTCACGGAACCCAGCCGTAGATCCTCTCACCTCGTTCTGAAACACGAGTTAATTGTTAATTTCAGTTTATACTGTCCCCAATTAGTGCTCCAGCACTAGAATGACTAGACAGTTCCTTTCCTTTCATTTCCTTTCCTTTCCTTTACTTGCGCGTCTCACACGCTCCCACTCACAGGAAAATCTGCCCACTTGCCTATTTTTGATAAGAGGTTGTTTTGGTCAAGCGACAAATTAATCGAGAACCAAACACTCTTCTCTAAAATGGTGACAATCTCTGGCGTCGCATGGACTGGTCGATTCGAGATCGGTTCTTTTATAGCGCTCGTGTCCGACACGAACGCTAAATAAAACAGTAGTAGAGGAGGCCGCATTTGGTACTTGGCAAAGCATCGTGTAAAAAACTCGTTGCACTCAAAGTCACACTCGTCCACACTCGTTCCACTCGTGTGTTTGATTCGAGCCTGCGCGCTACACGCAAGGGCATATGCATTGTGACAAAGCTCGCGCTAGCGGCGGGCGCCCAAGGGCGCAAGCAATTAGAACAATGTGATGTGTGTGATGATGCTGCAAAGAAAATGTGTAGCGTGAACGGTTCCCAAATATGATAGTTGCATCTACGGGTGAACGAGCTCCCTCCTCAAGGAAGCCTTTGATAAAGAAGGTGCTTGGTTTAGTACTGGTTACAGTGGTTTGTTTGGCTGTTGTTTTTATCGTTTTGAAGGTTTTGGGGACGTTTGGTAGCTCAGATGACGCCGATAAAGCGGAAAAAAGGAAATTTTACGGTAGGCTGAGAAGAACAACATTTTACGTAATCCGGATATATTTACACCGTTACCAGTTGGCTCAATCGAGAGTGCGCTGGACTTTCATGCGGGAGGTCGTGGTTCGAACCCCGACCGGACCAACACTCAGGGCCTTTAAATAACTGAGGAGAAAGTGCTGCCTTTGTAATTACATCTGCATATGGTTAGACTTTCTAGTAAGCATATGGTTAGACTTTCTAATAAGGACGGAGGTCCCGTCTCACAGCCCTTGTTCATTAACTCTGTGGGACGTTAAAGAACCCACACACTATTCGCAAAGAGTAGGGCAAGGTCTGACCTTGTACGTGCCCGCAGTAATTGGCTTCACGCTGTTGCGGTGACCCTGCGAAAGGCATTGCTTTGGCGAAAGTTAAATAAATAAATATATGTTCGAAAATTGCGAGTTTAGCCGGGTACTTTTAAAAACGCTTAGAACCAGGAAGAAAAAATAGAGTTCCAATGCGTGGGAAAACTCGTGCTAACTGAATGTTTTTCAATGTTATTACAGGTAAAAAAATCTCCTTTTCCTTCAATTAGTTTTTCAAAGCTCGAGAGATGACGAGTTTGTCGACTGAATTCAGCGAGTTGGCTGTAATTTCTAAGGTCCTAAAGTCGGAATAAATAAATAAATAAATTTAGGCCCAGGGACGGTATTTCTTTGTTTCTACTGCTGAACAATCATGTAGTTTCAGATAAGAAAATAGTATTACGGCCGGAGCTTTTTCGTGGTGTAGTGCTTCGATGACCGGACGATCTAACGACCTTTAACTGATTTCTGTGTTTAGAGCGGTTTTCAATTGCTTGTTTGCAACCACGTGATGAGACGGCCATGTTGGTGTACAATACAAAAGAAAACCGTCTCTCAAGTTTTGCATAATAATATAGTAGAATTCCCACAAGACTTTTTATTGTATTGTTCTGTACACCAACATGGCGGTCGTGACGTCAGATGCAAACCATCAATTGAGTGTCGTTTAATAGCATGACCAAAGAAATTACAGACTCAGCCAATCACGTTCTTAAAGGAAAATCCACCCTTCAACCAATCACAAAGCGAAGTAATACAGGACTTGGTTTTACTAGCCAATCAGAACGCACAGCAAGTAAACGCAGCTGGGGCCAATGGCGGGAAAAAAGTGTGTCTAAGTGGCAAATTGGTTTAAGCTTTGCATCAGATTGGTTGATATTTTTACCCGATCAGACAGACCAGAGATGGTTGCTCCCGACAGGATCCCAAAGGAAGACCCTTTCAGTTTTAATCAATCGGGCGCGAAGCATGCACTGGACGATTTGTCGACGTTTTTGACGTTCATAAATTTTCAGGTTTACACTTTTCTGACCAATCCACAGAACGTTACGCTGTGTTTCATCTTGATTATGGTCTAAAGGGCGGTCAACGGCAGGTTGATGTCACAGTGTATTGTTACACTCACGCTGACTCACCCACTTATTCAGCGTGGGCGCATACTGGCTTCGCCTCTCTAAGAGGCAATAGCCACTAAAATCTAGTGTTGTTTCTTGTTGTACGCTTGAAACATTATTTAAAGAATATTTATCCAATTTTCCCTGGAAGTTGCCTTTCTTAATTAACCGACATTGCTTTCTGATCTTCCCTTCATTTTAAGTTCGTGAGCTGACAAACAACGGTGCAGTGGGTCGTTACGGACCTTCCATACTCAAATATGGAGGTTTCCTCAAACACGAAGTCAAAGTTTCCCCAAACCAAGCTGGTATTCAACTCTGGACTGTTTCAACCTCCGGGATTTGGGCTATTGAGGCTCGTGGGGCCTCTGGGGCTGACGGTATACTAGCCGGAAGTGCTGGGAACAAAAAGCGCGGTGGATATGGAGCTATTGTAAAAGCGAAGTTTCAACTGTACGCCGGCAAAGTTCTCAGGATTTTGGTTGGCCACGAGGGATCACGTGACTTCACTCATTCCCATCGTCCCGGAGGAGGAGGAGGTGGCACATTTGTCGTGTATCAGGATGGGAAACCGCTAATGGTTGCTGGTGGAGGGGGAGGAGGTGGAATACCAAGAGCAAGTGAGTAATCAGGGGCTTAAGGAGCCCAATACGCCATTTTACGGTTAGCTGCTTTTTGACCTAGGGACCGGTCCGTTTCTCGAAAGTCATGAAACTATTCGGGCGCATTGCGGGTGATCTAAATCCCTCTCTATCTTCAAAATGGAGACGTTTCAAGGGATAAAACTTGGCAAATATTTGCTTTTCTTGGTCTTGAAAACATGTCAAAATATCACTTTTCCAGAATAAGCGGATCGTACTTTGAAAACTTGCTTTTCGGACCCGACAACCTTTCGGGGCTCTTAAGAAACGGGCCCCTGGCCGATGAATAATAGCGAGGCTGGAGGTGAGCTTGTTAGCCTGGCATTAGATAACATAGGGTGAAAACAGACGTCTTTTCTTCGCCCATGAGGATTATATATGGTTTCACACGATGCTCTATCTAATGCTAACCGACCTTGTTATAGTAAAGCCTCACTGCTTTAATCGTGGAAATAATGTTAGTGTTATGCTAACTAGTTTGCATTTGCGTAAAGAAAGAAATGGCGTTTGTATCAAAGCAAGGTCACATTCAGTCTCGTTTTCATTCAAAGGCCAGGTACCCAAGCACACAACTGTAAATTGAGTGAGCCCGCTTGACAGACGTATTTCGTACAACCGGAAATACGTCTGTCACCCAGGCTAATGGGGTGACGGAAACTGAAAGCAAACCAAAGTGGCCCTTCCCGCTCACAACAGACGTAGGTAATAAAAGGACAGACAAACATATACAGCCAAGTAACGACATGCAGCTCGTTTTCATGATATCGCGCAAAACTTTGCGTATCGCATCTATCGCCGGAATGAATACTGTTTGACCGGAAAATTTTTAAATGGTCAAGCTAAATTACAAGGTAATTTTCCTCATCAAACACAAACACTCCAAGAAAATGAGAAAGAATACTTTAAACATCATAGTTTGTCATGCCGTTAGCAAGGTAGTGGTGTTATTATACCCATTGTGGTCTTATCGTAAAATTGTTGAAACTATGATTACATTTTTTTGTAAATTCCTAGCTACACAGACACGTGGAGGAGGAGGGCGAAAGAACGACAACCCAGTGTCTGTAGTCAGTGGCACCGATGGATATGGCGGTAAACTAATGGACACCAGTACCGCCAGCGATACCGTCATAGCAAATTCAAGCGGTCACCATCAAGTTATGGCGGGTGCAGGGGGAGGCATGTACGGCAATGGAGTTGGATATGGTACATATTGGGGCGGAAAAAGCTTTCTCGAAGGCGGCACCGGTGGAGAAGCTGTTCCTAAGGCTGAATCATTTCCCCATGGAGAATACGGCTGGGGAGGTTTTGGTGGGGGTGGTGCTGCGGGGTTATTACCGGGTGCCGGGGGAGGATACTCCGGAGGGGGTGTCAAAGGCTGCTTTCTGACTTGCAATGGAAGAGAAGGTGGGAACGCGGAAGGAGGGAGTTCTTATGTCGATAGCAGTGGAATATCGCCCTCATATCAAACAGACAAAAATAAAGGACCAGGGAGAGTTTATTTGAGGCTGATGGCTGCAGACGAGGAGGAGCCGTGACCTGTCATGTGGCATCTTTTAATTCAGATTGTGGGATTTTTTTTTTAAATCTAGTCTTGTAAATTCCGTTCTTTACCATCGCTATTTGACAGTTCTGATATATTTTACGACCTGGACGCAGAACTGGTTTGCATAAAAAAAATTAATTAATAAAATTAATTTATTATTGCTGTTGACAATTGTCTGCACTGGTTTTAGATATTTTGATACAGTTCATTGGAAAAGAAACTAATGTAGCTCCAAAAGAGATCACGGTTTTGACCACAGTTGATCGAAAGACTTGTGAAATCTTTCAGCTTTCAAAAGATACATAATAGCACATAATTGAATTATGTCGGATGGAGCGGATGGATTGTAACCAAGCAGAATCGTTTGTTTTAACCCTCACACCACACTAACCTGGGCTCCTGACTGAGTTCCCAGAACAACCCGTTTCGAAATGTACACTCATCGTATCTTTCGGTGTGGGTCTACCGCGAACGGTGTATGCGCTTGAAGGTAGTTTGAGCGTACTGGACATGGCACCGTTAACACACCGTTAATGAGAAAGGGTTAACATCATTTGTAAACAGAAGGCTCTGAAATTTCCTTTCATTAAAAAATAAAGAGCATTTGAAAAGTAGAGACTTTTTAAGCGAATGCCGGTGAGGATTACGAGTGTTCTAGTTATGACAGGCAAGTCGTACTGATAGAAAGTAAACAGAGGCAGCCATAACTGAACGGTGTTTTCTGGTATTTTTTCTCTGTTTTGATTCGTCTGGTTTTTGTCTTGTTTTGTTTTTTGTTCAGCCTCGCACCTCTGGTTTTTGGGAGGCGGGACCGCTTTTACCCTATTCCGTGTACGTCACGGATAGAAGGTCACATGTCCGCACATGCGCAATCGCAATCAGAACTTACAAGCCGAAAAGCTGGGTCTGTCTACATAGGAATTGTTTATGAATTTTTCGATCTGCTTTGAGGAATCTTCACTTCATTTATAGCAGAAGGGTGCTGTTTGCCTTCAGTGATGGGGCTTAAGCCTCTAGAATTCGAGGACTGTATTTTGGACAGTCCTTACTTTCGCGAGAACATTCATGAACACGAGCGAGAGCTCGAGAGGACGAACGAGGCCATCAAGGGGCTTATCAAGGAATGCAAAACTGTTCTGAAGGCTATTGAAAGTAAGTTCTTTTATTCTATGAAAATTGACCTTTGGTATATAACGTGGATTGTTATAGCGCGGCTTGAAAGTCGCGCAGATCTTTGAAGTAGATGCAACTAATCCGGGCATAACTGGGTTATGGATAGCCGGTAATACACACATATCGAGAAAATCGACTTCCTGCTGCAAAATGGAATAAGAGCCTTAACAGAAGTACCTCGACTCATCGCCAAGAAATGGACCATTGAAATCGTTTATATATTTTAAGTCTTTTTTACAAATTCAAATTAAAAAAAAAAAGAAAGTATCTGCCAGTGGTGTCATTTCCCAGACATCGATCAAATTCCCAGGCAAAGCTTTCTACGAAAATGAATTTTCAGATATTTAAAATAAGCTCCCGTGAAGTTTTTGGCAGACGTTTCACATAAATTAGTGACTTATTCAATGTGATCTTCATGTCCCACTTGATTAAATGGTATGTACGGTTTACCATCGAAGTTTCTCCCACGGTGGTTTCAAGGACAAAGTTTCCCCGGGCAGAGCGGATGTGAAGATAAATTATTGTATGTTGTGACATGTAGTGGCTTTTATTTTACTATCCAGGACTTTGTTTTTGCGTGCTTAATATAAAACTTAGGGTCTGATTCCTATATTGGAGTTCCGACAGTGTATTCAAGTGGGGAATAAATTTCAGATTTTGCACATTTGTTAGCAATCTAAACATTAAAACTCTGTGTAAGAATTTTTAAAATGCGACGTGAATTTTCGTCTCAGATGATTTACTGCATACGACTGATTTCAGTGAAGGGTTGTTAATTCTTTCCCTTTCGTTTTCTGCAAGTGAGCAAAACTGTTCCTGTTGTCATTTTGTTCCCTTACTTTATTGTTTGTTTGTTTTTTGTTTTTTGTTTATTATTTGTGATGTGATCTTAAGCTTTACATTTTGCATCTTTTGCTTTGAACTAAGGACCAGGAATCTGTGATAGATTTCTACTGTGTCTAAAAAGAAAATCTCTTTCATTTTCGGAATAATTATCATTAATCAAGATATTGGGTTTTTTGGAGACCTGTGAAACATTAAGCAAAGACCAGAAGTGCTTGAAACTTGTACATTTATGATTCAAAAAGGAACTTATGTAGAACTCATCTTAGTTTTGGGTTAAGGTGCTATAATGTAAGTGATTATTGGGATTTCAGGGTTGTTGGAAACTCCCTTCTATTGCAGAGCTAATTAATGCCTGTGTCCTTCATAAATAGGGTTACCTGATAGAAAATAGTGTACATTTTAGTTTATTCATATTAAAGCTGGCGTTTTCATTTTAATATCAAAACAACCTTTTAATTTTTACTGCTGATTAAAACCTTAGAAAACTGTCACTTCCAAATTATATTAGCAGTGGATTCCATATTTCTGTGGATAATGTTGTGTTGACATAACCATGGCTTATGGAAGGCTAAAATTGCTCATATAAATAGGCATTGTGGCTTACACAGGACGGGACAATTTGCTGCGCAACCTTGAAGTTATGTCACCCCTGGTAAAATTATGTGTGAGCCACTCCCATGTACATGTAAATGGCTGCATTCTCTTCATATACCATTTTTTGTACATAAGCTGCAGACTATTTTTTGTGTTTAAACAATGCTATGACTACAGCCCTTCAGTTGTACATGAAGTTAGTTTAATTTATTAATCAATGTTACAAGTTATCACCCACTTTGTGCAGAAGGACAATATACATCATGTTTCCAACTCATTGTTATTTTTTTCAATGAGGTTGGCTTTTGCTTATTTTATCATAAAAAGATTTGTTATGTTCAAATTTCAGTAGACTTCATAAGCAATAAGTTTCACTTGAAACGTGCCTACTTAACTTTTTGCGTGACCCTCAAAATTGGCCCTTGATAAATATTTAAGGTGACCTTGTGTGTGGCATCCACCAATATCACTTTGATTTGTCATATCACTTTTTATCAAAATTAAATCTATGATTTTTATTTTGGGCAGTTTTGAGGTTGTATTTCATTTTTTAGTGATTGATGCTTAACAAAGTTCATAATAATTGATTTCTTACTTGCTTGTACCAAGTCTACGTAGTGGTGGCTCATAAAATTCATTTAACTGCAGTACATGTATTGAAACACATGTGTGGCAATTTAAAAGATGTAATATTTTGAAAATTTGAGTTTTCCACCATTTCCAGAAACAATGATCAAGGCTGCTGCCTAAGAAAATTTTCTGGGAGCCCTTCCTAACGTTAAAAGTTAGTAGCCTGAGTCCTTTTTTCAGGAGCCCAGAATTAATTAATTCATTCATTCATTGAATTAAAGAATTAATTGTTAATGGCGAATAAACTCATGTATTGTGTGGGGGGGTGGACATTTAGTTTAATCTGTTCCAAAACCTGTTTGCAAACAGGACACCCACCTCTGCCAAAGTCAAGAGGTCTGCCTTAGTTATAATTATACAAATGATGTAAACCTGCCTCAGATGACTTACGAAAAAGTGTGCCTTATGACAGTAAACATTGTATTTATAAACAAAGTGAAAAAAAGCAATCACATATTTTTCCAGTTTAATTAAGCTCTGTTTATCTTCAAGATCAAGGGCGATAGTAGTCACGATTCTTGATCCTGTCCCTCACTAATCAAGAGCCGACGTCTGATATTTCATGGTGGGGAAAATTGGAATTACAAATAACAGTGGCAGCAAATGGCAACATGGAAAAAAATTTACGAATTCACATTTCACATTTCACATTTGTTTTCCTTTGTGGCATTTACATGTATTGACATGAGCAGGAGGCCGAACACAGAACACAATATGACTGCAAGCCTTAGCTTAGATGGAACACATAACTGCTAAGAGAGTTTCAATTCATGTTTTTAAAAGCATCCCATGAAACGTTCAGACCCATAGAGGAGAATTTGTGTCACTAGTCCTTTGAAATAAGGACTATGATTATGTAATCATACCTTTCTCGAGTTCCAAATGATGACATGAGAAGCAAAAAGTATTGCTTACCTGTTGCAAGAGCTCCACTGCTGTCACCAGGCAAAAAAACAAGTAAATCCCCCTTCATCGATTAACACTGGGAAAAGGAGATTTGCATATCCGGCACGTTAAAAGTTTTGTTTTGCACTTCATTGAGTCCTTGAAAAAATGGGAATTGTGTCCTTGAAAGAGCTTGAAAAGTAGTTGAATTTTTTAGCCAAAAAGGGTACGAACCCTGTAAATCTCTTTTAAGAAAAACTTGAGTTTCATGAAGGTTATAGTTTAGTTCATTTCTTCAACTTCCAGAGTCAAAGAGCAACTGATCGATTCTCTGGTTATTGGATAATGGTCCCATCTGTTTGGACCAAATCCAAGCATCGGAATGAGCATTATTTTATTATTAATATCCCTTTCCTAGACTTATCCAAGGCTCAGAGGAGTTTTGCCCAAGTTCTATATGATTTCAGATTTGAATGCATCGGTGAGGTAGAAACCGATGATGAAGTTCTCATAGGTAAGTTGAATTAAACTTTTATTTTATTAGAATGTGGGGGAAGATAATGTTTTGTCATGCTGTTTTGATTAAATTGAAATGTGACTGGACATAATGTGTATTGATTGTTGAATGGTCATTAAAATTTATTAACCTTGAAATTATGAATTTATTGGTAATGACATACCAGGCATACTCAGAAAGAATCAGATTTTTCCTCCTAACACATTCCTATTACTAGTTTGGGTTCTCTACCACCGAGCTTCAGTACATCAGAGCATGGGAGCTAGGCCATTAAACTACATGTACGTTGTGGTGACAAACATCCTGCATATTGCTAGGACTGAAATGTCAAAATGGTACTGTAGAATTCTCGCAATTGTTGTAAAGAAGGTGGTTGATTAAACCTTGTGCTTCATCACTTTCACACCTTAGCTGATGCTCTGAAGGAATTTGGCAAAATGATTGACAGTGTGGAAGATGAACGGGACATCATGGTAAAATGCCTTTGTTTTCTGTACTCAATGTTCATGAGTATATAACGATTTTAGTCTTGAAAAATTAATAATTATTAATAACAACAGTGATCTATTTACATGTAGATACCTGTACGGTAATAGCGTTGACACTTTCAGTTTTAGTTTATTTTGTTACACAACTATTTTATAGAAGGTTGATGATGACAATAATAATTATTATAATAATAACAATAACAATGAAATGATGACAACTCAAATGTAATGGTGGCGTGAAGGCCTTAAGAGAAACCATTGAGCCTGTCACAATATATGTAACCAGGAGGTTGATTTTTGCATGTTTGTTAGGTATGAACAGTGTGTTGATATCTTGCAAATGGGGCTATGAAAGCAGAAGTTATCTCCAATGTATTGAAACAGTGCAAATAATTCTGTTTGATTTGTCGAAGTGGCTGTAAAGAATTGGCATTACAGGCTACATACAGGTCAATGACTTGTATGCACAGTGAGCTACCTCAGGCTTAGCATGTACTTGGATGATCAAGGATATTTCAAATAATTTAATTTTGGCCCAAGCTTTTAGCCAGGCAGCTGTCCAACTGTCCTATGGATGACCATTTCTCGGCATGAAAGATTTTTGGATGGTCTGTTTGGGGCTGCTGTTGCACAATCCTTAGATCTCCTGGGTTAATAAAATCAAGAAACAACAAAAATACATCGAAAGGCAACGCTAGATTGCGATGACTGGTTTGAATGTTTGCTGCAGGCTCTTCATTTTCATCTGTGACTTTGTTACGTGCATTACAGAGGGTAACAGTGCCTTATTAGGCAGTGGTAGTCCATAAGGCAGTTTGATCACCGTCTTGAAACTCCTGATTTCATAAAAGTACTCTCCTCAACTCCCCCACATCAATGACGGCTGTTTTCTTTTGCACGCCATGTGGAGTAGTCGCCTTTAGTTTACGATAATACTAACTTGAAATCTGCTACATCGTAAGGCTGTTTTCATTTTAAATACAAGGGAAAACTGGTGACGAAATAGCTGTTTTAAAATGATCTGCTTGCTTCCCAGAATCGCGGAAAAATGAGTGTAAGAA
>BLFK01000786.1:412309-419809 GCA_014634185.1 Astreopora myriophthalma | reverse complement strand
TTAATTGTGTTTTTTTTTTATTTCATTGCTTGTAAATATTGGAAATCTGAAAGTAAGTAAATCCATACAAGAAAGTGACTAACATAATGCACACAACTGAGGAAACTGTAAAATTAAGGGAAACAAAGTTAACTTACCTTATTTTGCGAGAAAAAAAGTTGTTGATCAAACATTGTCATTGTTACTTTCCATTTGTTTATTTGTAGGAACATGCCAGAGCCCTTGTTTACTTATGATTTCCACGAGCAGTTCCTGGATGCAGTCAGTACGTACTCATTTCCTAGTTCGTGATGTAAACGGAAAACAAATAATGGAACAGAACAGGTCCCCCTTGAATGTGCACATTTTGTTAAATTGGATATTTTGTTATTTATTTTCGTTGTTTTAGAAAAAGAAACCTTTGAGAAGAGAGTAGATGCTTTGACATCTCTTGTGAGTAGTCTACCAGAAGAAAACAGAAGCCTCGTCAGGACAATAATGAAGCATTTAACCCGGTGAGGAGCATTGTGCAATGTGTGTATTGAAATTCTATTGTTCTATCTCTGTGTTGCTAGGTGATGCTCTGGACCTCCATAATAGTTAGAGTTGAAAGCTTTCATGTGCAATTAGCCAGATGGCTGACTTTGTACTTCTAGTTGTGTTCTTTTACTAGGAAATAAACTTTGTTGAGATTTCAAGAGACTTCAAGAGATTCTTACACAGTTCCAAGAAGAGTTCATTAATTTCAAATTAAATATTATAATATCTAATCCTCTGATAAACAGCTAACATAGCTCTGAAATGTATCATTATGAGCAATTTTTTGTGTTGGAGTAAAGGTATTTTGTGGTTAATAACTGCATGCCTGAAACATCCAAAAGTTTCCACTATTGGCAGCCAGCTCCTAGATGGAGACTGCTCCCATGGCTAGCAATTCCTGGCAACTCATCCACGATCCCCCGTGCAACATGGACGAAAGGCACCTGTCACAGTGATGTACAGTGGATGGTGTTAGGAGGGGGAAAACCACTTGACCCTCCAGAAAAAAGCTTTCTCTTCCCACCACAACACAACAAAATCCGCCCTTCAAACAGGAAGTGCAAGGAATCATGATGGACGTACCAAAGTAACAAAGCACAGCACTCCTTGTTAATTTCATTAAAATGCATTTAACTGCATACGTCACTTTGATTTCTGTGACTGATGTGAATTATTTTCTTCCAGAGTGGCTGCCAATTCCAGTAAGAATCTGATGGCTGCAAGTAACCTTGGTGTTGTGTTTGGTCCAACATTGATGAAGTCCAGAGAAGAATCCATGGCTGCAATCATGAACTTGAAATACCAGAGCATAGTTATTGAACTTCTTATAAAAGAATTCGACACAGTAAGTGTGGAAGCAACTGCTAGGGAGCTTAATAATAAGTGTGGATGACATTGCCAGCTACAAGAATGTTTTTGTAATTCCTTAATGATAATGAATGATAATGATAATAGCATTTATATAGTACATTTTCTATGAATATATTCAAATGCACTTTACAACACTTTGCTATGGCGCAGTTCACAATCTTAAATCCAAATAACCAGTAGAATTCACAGGTGCCGCCAGAACAGAATGAGTGATAGACAATCACACCGGGGACTATGTCCCCTACTCTTCTCGAACAGTGTGTGGGTTCTTTAATGTCCCACACAATTCTTGTGAGATGGGACCCACGGTTTATCCTGCTTATCCGAGAAGACTTCTTAATGTTAGCATGCTACATAGTTGCAATGGTCACAATTTATCCTCACACTTGTTTTCAGTGACTAAATAGCTGTCTTCTTGATCAGCATGAAATTTGTCTTGCAAACTTTGGATTGATTCTGCTTCGCTCTTGGCTTTCATGAATTTTAATGAGATGTGTTCTTTTGTGACTTTCTTGTAGATATTTGGGCCTGACAGTCCAGATGGAATGGAAGGCAAAGCCAACTCCACAAATTCTGTAATGATTAATACAAACCCTTTCCTTGATGATGAGCCAGAAAACAGCTCAAATGTCAATGACAAGCCAATACCGCCACCCAAGAAAAGAAACAGCGATGATTTGGGAACGAAACTGAATGACAACAAAAATGTCACACCTACCAAGGCTCTCCTCCCCTCCAAGGGCTATCGTGCCCCTCCCCCTCCCAGTAGCAAACCAGCCCCTCCTGTTCGACCAAGAGTTAAGGCTATGGTCTTGTCAGGTAAGCCTGCAAAGGTCTGATGAATAATGTGAAAACAGTAAAAAGGTGCAAGAAAGAAGCTAGTTTTTAAGATCCTCTTATGCTAAAATTTGCCAGTTAGCCCCCTCTGTACAAGAACCAGTCCAGATTCTTATTTTCTGAAATTGTTATTTGAAAAATGTGTACACCTTGTCCACCGTACTGGTACACAGTACATGTGTGTTGTAGTTGAAATTTTTCCTTGGTTAAAAATTTTTCACACTAGTTTGTTTTTTACTTTCCTTTGCCTTATAGACATTATCATAATCTAAAACAAAGGAAAGTAAAAATCAAACTAGTTTGAAAAATTTTCAACCAAGAAAAAATTTTAACTGCAATGTGTATAATGTTAAGTTCTGAAGGAGGACTTCAAAATTCATGTGATCAGTGCTTCAATTTTTCTTATTGTATTAATTTTTACACAAAATATGTACTTGGTATGCATATTTTGTATAGTGAACAGGCTGAGTACCACTAAATTCTATTAGCTACAATGTAATTTTTCCTCAGAAAATAAGACCCTATTTAAGAACCAAGATAGGCTAACTTTGTGCCAATTACCATTCATGTAAGAACCTAGGAAAATGCAGGTTCTTTCTTAAGGGTTTTTACTGTGATTGTGGAGACAGAGATTTGCTCTAAATTATTGTAATGCATTGCTTAGGCAAACAGACCTCTTTGCAAGGATGTAGCTAAGAACAATTTTGCTAGATTTAGGTAATAACTCATTCAGTTATTTTGACCTTTGGAACTTTAATCTAAACTTAAGTATAATGGGCTTTTAGCTGCATCTCTTCCCTTGCGAACCAGTGGCAGTGTAATTTGGCTCAGCTAATGCTCTACAGTATTACATCCTTTGTGCACAATAGTTTCATGGTATCTGGACCTGTACTTATTTATTTATGTACTGGAAGTCCTTGGAGGCTTGATTCTTTGTTTCAATAAGTAGCCTCTCCTTGCTTCCAGATTCTGAAGATGATTTAAGCAGTATGTCAGATCTGTCAAGCGTAAATTCAGCTCCTCAGAGTGAAGGCAAGACACCTCTTTCACCAAGAGATTTCTGGAGGGAAAAAGATGGTAGTTTTTGTCTTACTATTTTAATCCACTCAGATAATGTTCCCTGTAATGGCATGAAGGATATCTTGGTCGGTTGGTTGGTTGGAAAGATGATTGAAATTGTCTGTCTTAAAGTTAAAGCTGCTGAAGTTGGTATAAAATGCAGTATTCATGTGCCCAGATTGACTCGAATATCAGCTGGCTCTGCCCTTTGGCCAAGCAAAGGAGGTTACTGATGTTCAAGCTATGCTTGCATTAATTTGAATTAAAGCTGTGTGCTTCACCCTGATGCCCTCACACATGATAATATTGCATTTTTGGATAATGATTACCAGCTAGTTTTGGTGTGAGAGAATTCAACTCTCGGAGGTTCCATGTGTAGTGTAATCTTGTTAAAAAGAAATTATAGCTTTTAATTGAACAATGACTCAACAACATAGCAACAAAGCTTGTGAGGTCCTATTCTTCACCAACAGTCACACACAGAATACATGTAGATTGCCTTTCCAGGGCTCAAAGTTAACGACCAACTGGTCGCATATGCGACTAGAGTTTTGGCTGTGCGCCTAAAAAATCGTGTGGTCGCACCACCGCGCCTTAACTTCACCTCTTTTTGGAGCGTTAATTAAGTATTCTTTTGGAGTAGGTGCTCCAAGTATTTGAAGCTGTGCGCCTAAGATTTTTAACTCTGCACTTAAAATTTCAGCAGTGCGCCTAAAAATTCACACCTGGTCGCACAAGTGCTCCCAAAGCCAAAAATAAACTTTGAGCCCTGCTTTTGGTATCGATGAAGAAGTGGTTAAACAGTGACAGCAGTTAACAAATTCTGAGAATTCAGTGCAATTCTTTCTTTCTTTCAAAAATGATTTTAACATCTATTTCTGTTTTACTTTAGCTGGAAAGCCAACTCCACCTCCTAAGAGACCAGATGTAGTGTAAGTATAGAGTGTAAAGAACAAACATTAAAATAAAGAAAAGAACCTTTATTTATGCATGGTCATATTTAAAGCTTAGAGCTTTTGGGGCCATATATAGAACGTAACAATTCAAATGAACAGAACAGTGTTAACCCAGTTGGATGGGGGCATCCATTTTGGCTGTTTTCAAAGTGTGGTGGAGTTGAATTCAGGACCACCGAAGACAAGTCCAGTTGTTGGTCAGAGAAGAATTTGAACTCAGCATGCAAACCCCTTATACATTTGCAACGTTCACCTAGCAAGGAGTGAACCATCACACGGTGTACGCGAACCACCACATCATGCACCAAAGAGACTGGGCAACACATTGGCCAGTGTTAGCAGGTGTTGTGTGACTTCGAGGTTTTAGGGTAAGGGTAAGGGTTAGGGTTAGTTCACCCTGGTTAGGTCAGTTCAATGTTAGGTTAGCTTAGGTTAGTTCAAAGTTAGTTCAGGGTGGTTCACCCTGTGATAGGTGCACCCGGTGGTGGTTCACCAGTGGTGGGTAACGAACCAAACCCTTGTCGCAAATCCAGTGCCACTAACCATTGGGCCATGCCATGTCCTGCTATTTGTTTTGCTTTGAAAATTGACTTAATGCACTTTATCCACTTGTCACTGTTGTTAATATCCTGCTAATAGCACTTGCCAGCAGCTAGAGCTCGACAATGTTTTTTGCTATTTTATATTTTAAGGCATGGTTTTATCAGTGGGATTGTGCTTTTTGATTCAGCTGATAGTTTTTCGTTTGGTGCTGAGAAAGGCATTTCTTCAAATTAGCTTCAGGGCCATAGCCAGTTTGAGGCAAACCAATGCACTTTCCTTGGTTTTGACAAGGTTTAGTGGGATTGTCTGTCTTTACATATGGAGGGAAAATAAAACACTACTAACTGTAACAGATAGTTTTAAGACAACATTGATTTTGTTTTACAAGACCCCTGTAGAGAACCAATTTCACTACCGAGATCAAATACTTGAACTTGATATGGGTTTATTAACGTCGAATTGGGTACACACAAGTAAACGATTCACTGAAATAAAAATACAATCGAACACACTGAAATCAAAGGAAAATCGGCAAAAGACCTGAACTGCATACAAAGAAACACACACGAACAAAATCACTTACAAGTTTTTTGTTTTTGATCCACAATCACGAACACAAAACATCCTACGATGTTATAAAAAATTAACAAGTGCGGTCAGCGGCACACTTGATAAACTCCACAAATGCTAACAACCCCAAAGAAACAGCGGCTTTCTGCAACAAGGCGGCCTTGTGTTCTGCCGGCCATCTTTAGTGAGCAATTTTCCCTTTGAGATCAAAATGCAATGTTCAATCAGCAGGGTTTTTAAAGAAAGTAGGAAGTCGACACCATCATTACACACTTTTGCCAGTTCTTATTCATCATCAAAGCAAAATTTGAAACTGATTTTGGTGAGGATTTGGGCTTCAGTGAAGCAAGTTCCAGTCAATCTAGAGAGTTAGATAGATCAGCTGATATTTTGTGGTGTGCTCAAGGAAAGGCCTAGTATTTTAACACGATCACTGTCTGTCAGTATTGCCTGAGGATAATTTTTTATCTGGCTATTGCCCTGAGATTGTTCCAAGCATTCGTCAAGTGAAACATGTGCAACAGACAACTTGGTATAGTTATGCAAATGTCTTACAAAGTTCTGAGGATAGGAAATGGTTTGAACCAGGGGTGACATACCTTGTTGTAGTTTGAGGAAACATAAGAACCATTTAACTTTGGTTTCAATTTCTCTGTCGAACAAAACATTTTTTTCAAGCTACAGACCAGTTTTTCTTTTATCAGTAAGCCACTCCAAAGCCCCAGTATCACTGTTATGTGCTTTTTTTTTTTTTTTACCAAGCTGGAGCATCAGGGGGATAAGTTGGCTGCTGCAATGTTCATATTCTTACGGTTGGACTGGGATGAGCATGGAATGGAGGCTATTGTGGGCAAATCTATTATTTTCCTCCATGAGCCTCCATTGCAATCCAGTTTGATGATTAGAACACAAGAAGTTGGTTGTAATTGAAACACAAACCACTGGCAGGCCATTGCTTTGGTTTAATTCATACATAGTGTTTGTGTGTTGTTGGCTTGATGCTTTTATTTTGCTTGTTTGCTCATTTGTTGTAGTGCTGAGTTTAAAAACAGACAAGTAGCCAACTCTTCAAGGCCATTTTCTATGATTGACGATGCCATGTAAGTCTCAGTGATTTTAGGGGAAGGTCTAAGTGACAGTTACCTCAGCTGGCATTTTAGGCAGGCACTTCTCTTGCCAAACTATATAATTCAGTATTCAACAACAAAACAGGTTAGATTCTCTATCTAAAACGGTTTGTTTTCAAGCCACGAAGAACATATTTTTGCTATTGTCAGCATTCTTTCTAAAGAAAATTTAGTTTTCCTCATGAGAGATTTTCTGATTATGGGTTAATAAGCATAAGCCTGCATAGATGTAATTTTTTTGTTGTCTTGAAGAGCACACCTGCTTCATATTTTCATTGCTGCAACAGTCATGTGATTTGCACAGGGCAACACAACACTGCTTGTTTTGTTCAATTACTTTGATTTGCTCTGCTTTGACACTCCATGCTGCTAAGCAAGTTTCTCTTCAGCTTGCTTAACCTTTTCTTTATCTTGAGATCATCTGAATGTGCTTAACAGGTGCAGAGCATGAGTTGTGTTTTTGTGCTTTATGTTGTTATTATCAGGAATGACAAGGAATCTGCACCTGTCATCCGCCGTGTCAGCAGTCAGAGCAGTAGCCTGAACAGGGGGCAGCAGTCATGGGGGACACGACCACCCCCACTCCCACGGGAACCTCCCCCACAAGAAGAACCAACACCATCACCACAAACGAAGACACCTAAGTAAGTTCAACTTAATAAGCCCTAGTCTTACATTTGATGTTTTGATGGGAGGGAATGGGGCTAATTTGCTTACCCACAGGATTTATACTTTTAATATTGTTTAGCATGGCAATAAATTTTTTATGCAGGTTGAGTCGCTAATGTAGGGATTCAAAAGTATTTTTATTGTGCAATGAAAAGTTATTGGTGATTTTTGTAGGAAAGTGAAGACAATATATCCTTGTGTGGCAGAAAACAGTTCAGAGCTGTCATTTGATGCTGGTATTATTATTTCGAATGGTAAGTTGAGTTTCCTTTGTTATTTGAATTTGCACTTACCTACCTGACTTTGCAGTGTGCGTTGTAGTAAAAAATATGTGTTCCTCAGTGCAGTTG
>BLFK01000786.1:404809-409809 GCA_014634185.1 Astreopora myriophthalma | reverse complement strand
GTGATTTCCAATTAAATAACTTTGCCCTTTAAACATTTAACATTCCAATCATTTCTACACAACTTTCATGATTTCAAGTGAATCTAGAGCAAAATGACTAGCTGAAATGTTATTGTTGATTTTATGTTACAACTTGAAAGGGTAGCCCAACGTTTTCGAATTTTCACCCAACTGTATCTTGGTTATCCGTTGCTGAATTTATGTATAAATGGTCTGTGCATCAAAATAGTTGTAGTTAAAGGAATTTTCTTCCTTGTTTTGCAGCTGCCTTTAACCAGAAAGCGTCTTTTTGGTTTTCAGTGTGTTATTAAAAATCAGGGTGACAGTGTCGGACTGATGTTTTGCAGAATCAGCTTTGGAGCATGTGAATAAGCGATTTATTAGATTGAATGGATTTTTTGGGGGGGTGGCGCGATGAGGTTGGTAATTAGATTATTATTAATATTGAATCATCTTACATTGTTTTGACCGCAAGTTCTCGCTTTGTCATTAATACGATTTTTTTATGAATTTGAGGATATCAGCATCTGTTGAACAACTTACACTAGCTCTCAGTAGGAACTTACACAAGTAATTTACAGATTGAATTATACTGTGTATATGTAGAGAAAAAGTTGAAAGAAAATATATAGGAATCTCTTTTACTGCTTCATGGTTTACTTATTCTCTGTAAAAAGAACAGATCATTAAAAGTAAACCAGTTATAGTCTACTCATGTGTTTGCTTGCTTGCTTGCTTGCTTGAATAGAAAATGTTGCATTGCCAAAGGGAAAAGGGAACATTAGAAAACAAAGGTTCATTAACCTTCATTATAAAATAATTAGGATAGTACGCGCGCTCTCATTGGTCAATAGGTGTGTTTAGATGAGAGTACGTTAACACGGTTGTGACATCACACGAATGTTGATTGGTTGTGTTGTCAAACGCGCGTTTTGATTGGCTGTTAGGAATTGTGAGCGGGTATCGATAAAACCTGTTTCAATCAAGACGTAAAACAAACTGCATTTTCCTTCATTTGTCGAATTAGTTTGCGGATCCACTCGGCTATCGCCTCGTGGATCCACAGCTACTTTGACAATGTGATGACGAAATTTATGATCAATAACAGGACAGACGCATAAAAAACTGACGTCAATTTGTTAAATTGATGTCGTGAGCGACCGCTGACACGATAAAACGGTATCGCGGAAGGGGTCACATTGACGGTGTCACAGTGATATGTGTATCCCCGTGATATGTGTATCCCCGTACACATATCACTAGTGATATGTGTATCCCCTCCAAAATGGCTGCCCGTGATATGTGTATCCCCTACCCCCCTCCCCTCCAAACAAATAGTTATTTGTTTTGTTTGGTTTTTTCTTTGTCTTTCATATTTAAAGAATATTTATATCGTTCCCTGTTGAGGAAAAGAAGCAAAAAACTTGATTTTGAGTGCGCGCTTTTAATTTCACACGCATGCAAACTCCAACTCTACTGTGCAAATGCTCTTATACAGATAAAGTAAACGTTTCTGTGATAAAATGAGCTTTTGATGCATTTTTTCTTTAGCCCTGTTTATATATATTATTTATTGGGCCGAGAAAGGTAACATAACCGACAAAACAGCAACGAATCGAGACAAATTTGGGATCATTTGGGGCTGTTTTTAGTGTACCTCCGCTCAGGCCGCAATGTTGTTAGCATTCGCATCCACTTTTTTGTCCCTAACGCGGTTGTGTTGCTAGTTCTCTCAAGATGACTGACTCCGATTGAAATAGTTTTCTTCAGAAAATATAACAAAACAATCGCAAATCTGGTGGATACCTGCCATATCACTACGCTTGGGTTTAGCGACATGTGTATCCCACATGTCATACCACTACTGCGTTAACAACATTCGCATCTGTTTTTGGCCTCAGTTTTACACGTTGGCGTTACTAGTTGTGTCAAATGATTTGACTGAAATAATTTCTTTAGCGACAGATAAGAAAACAATCACAAATCTAGGGGATACACATATCACTACGGTTGAGTTTAGGGATATGTGTATCCCCCTTGTCATACCATTACTGCGTTAACAACATTCGCATCTGTTTTTGGCCTCATTTTTAACGTTGGCGTTACTAGTTGTGTCAAACGATTTGACTAAAATAATCTTCGTTAGCGACAGATAAGAAAACAATCACAAATCTAGGGGATACAATGGTCTGTTCCCACTCGAACCGCCATGATCTTATTCTTGTGTTGGAAACTGTCTGAAGGCCGGGATATAAGAAAACAATCACAAATCTAGGGGATACAATCGTCTGTTCCCACTCGAAGCGCCATGAATCTTATTCTTGTGTTGGAAACTGTCTGAAGGCCGGATAGCTTCAGTGTTTTTTGTATCCCCACCCGGGATACACATATCACTAGTGATATGTGTACGGGGATACACATATCACGGGGATACACATATCACTGTGACAACGGGGACGCGTTTTGCCAAAACTGAGTGGAAGCCTGGAAATCAGCATCGACACCAACCTCAAACCCAGGCTCTCTCTGTGTCAATACATCCTTTGCAACCGGCGTCGTACCGCCATTTGTAAAGTAAAAGATCTTGCTCCACACTCATCCTTGCTTATCAATGTTTGGAGTCACAAGTATGTCATCGGGAAAAAAGACTGTTTATTTCGTTCGTCATTGTCAATCGACATGGAACGAGGCTCAGCATGTTTTTCATCTGACTCACGCCGACAAGGAACTTCACTCCGAAGCCTACATCGACTGTCCTTTAACCGCTTTCGGCGAAGAACAGGCGTCTCAATTACAACAGAAAATAAAGGATTTAAATGCCGAAGTCGCTATCAGCTCCCCTCTTAAGAGAGCTATCGAGACATGCGTTCGAACCCATGGTGATCGAAATGTTGTTGTTACACATTGGTGTGCTGAGAGAGGCGAGTCGATTTGCGACATAGGAAGCACAAGAGAGAACCTCCGAAAGATCTACCCGATGGTCGATTTCAGCAATTTGCCTCCTGATGTTTGGTGGTATGTGGACGGAAAGTTGAAACATGCGCTAACAGATCCAAGAAAATGCTACGAGTGGGTTTTAAACAACGGAACCTTCAAATTGGGAGAAACCGACTCCCACTTTCATCAAAGGCTGGAACGTTTTTACGAGTTTCTGCAGAACCGAACTGAATCAAATATTGTGGTATTTTCACATAGTATGTTTCTGAGACACTTTTTGTTTAAATATTATGGGCGACCACTGTTGCAGGTAATCCCGAATGGAGAGTTGCTTACGTACGCTATATAGCTGGGCTTTAGAAGATCTCATTACCCCAGGGGAGGGAGGGGGTACTAAAACAAATTAATACGTGGAGGCTCCGTCCGGAGGTCCGATCCCTTACCCTTTTATATACCATTTTTGACAGAAAAGGTACCCCTTTCGTATACCTTTCATTGGAAGGCAATTTTAAAT
Organism: Astreopora myriophthalma; assembly: GCA_014634185.1. Lineage (NCBI taxonomy): Eukaryota > Metazoa > Cnidaria > Anthozoa > Scleractinia > Acroporidae > Astreopora > Astreopora myriophthalma. The sequence continues at coordinate 406,358 of BLFK01000786.1, read as the reverse complement.
ACCTAAATGACAGATTTCCCTACCCTTTCGTATACACAGACTCGTGAAATTCCCACCCTTTCATATAGCTGAAGCATGAAAAAGGTACCTCCTAGTATAGGCCCTTTATAGGGAGTACCCCCCCCCCCCCTCTTTTCATGAAGAAGACATTGCATCTCGCAAATTCTGTACAGTTTGTGGATAAACGTTTTGGTCTTGTTTTGGTGTTGTTTAATGATGCCACCATTGGACTAGGGCAAAGTTTTTGTGTAAACATGTTTCAATTGCAGATCAGTGTGATTGCATGCTATTGAATGTGTCACAAGTTTGAAATGGTGGGGGATACTTCAAATCATCTCAATATCAGTGAAAAATACTGAAGTGCTGAGTCGACTAGAAGTTAACATAATTTAAATGCTCTGAAGTGTGGAAATCTGTAGAAGGTATTGTTTAGTATTTGATTTGCTTTATCTATTAAAGTCATTGAATATATTAATACTGTGAATAATGGACTTATTTGAATGACTTCATTAACCAACTGGTGTTCTACTTGTTCCATTACATGTTGTAATATGGTCTTTGAGTTTGTTTATTCAGTCTTTTTAAGCAAGTTGCACATGCAGTGATGTAAATTTTAATTTTTTTTACTGCCTGTTCAGACTGCTCACATTGTGGTATACCAATCTGTCAACTTGAACTTGAAGCATTTTTATTTGATTTGAAAACACCATTTAGGGCTACCTAGGGTATATATTTTCAATGTTGATTTTGGAATCCCAAAAATCTCCAAATATTACCATACAGTAACATTGTATTCTTTGCCTGCTATCTATTAGGGGTTTTATCCTCGCTACACTGATTCATTAGCCTTTTTACAACCAGACCTTCCCCAGCAAATGCCTGCCTTCACAATGACTTAACATTATGCATCTGCATCAACGCCTCCAGGCATCTTGTTGAATTGTAAATTCTATTTATGCATGGTTACCGTACACTCCTCCTGGGCACACCCCCAGGGGTATTTTTCTTCTACCGAAACCTCCATTGGCGTTTCTTAGTACCCCCCCCCCCCTGAACACTTCACAGCCACAATGTTTGTTTCAAAGTCACTACTCATGCATACCAGTTCATTGTGACTGTTATATCTTTGGAAAATATAAAAGACAAAAATTGGATGGAATCAATAAACCTGCTTATGCAGAATTGTGTGCAAACTTTGATTTGCTCTATCAAAGTCTTTTCAAGCAACTGACCTCTGCTTTGCATTTTCATTACTGCGCTCCGTAATCGGCTGAAAAATCTCGCAAAGCGTTAGCCTGCGACAGGAGATTATGGGATGTAAGTGGCATAGTCGATATTCGCAAGAGATTTGATAAGGCCCTTTTTAAACAAAGCCTTACATGGTGAGAAAGGGAGTGACACAAAAAATTAAACCTCGAATCGTGGTCTATTAAGGAACCAAAAATGGATTGTCTTTCCCCAATTGCTGTTATTGTAGAGGGTTTTTAACCGAAAGATGGAGTTCAAAATGCTTGCTCGTGCATTTTTATCAACTTGTACGGACCCCTTG
>BLFK01000786.1:389492-395536 GCA_014634185.1 Astreopora myriophthalma | reverse complement strand
CCCCCCCCCCCCCCCCAAGCCGTTTTTAGTATCGTCACGCAACGCTCCTCCTTTGTGTAGAGGAGCGTTGCGTGATGATACTAAAAACGGCTGCAGGGGAGACTCTTCATATTCAGAAAGGCTAAGAGTTGAAATTCTGACCAATGCCTATATTGGAAAAACTGCGCCTGGCTCTGTGTCTCGCGTATGCCTCTCTGTCTACTGTTGTAGCCCTTTTGAAAGACCCTGGGTCACGAGACTTTCATATATGTCATTATGATTTACATCTTCCTTCTCTGCAGATTAGCAGTGATGGATTAGAGGAACTACAACGTATAAACTCACCACTTCAAGTTTTTCCACTCTCAGCCTTGTATGAGGGTCAAGTGAAAGTCGTCGGTTGCCCCTCCCATATCGTTTAGCCCTGGTGCCACCAGGTGACGGTGTTGTCAAAAGTGATACCTCGCCACCAGGACCTGCTTGTTGGCTCAAGGACCCTGGCGATGTGTGTTGCTGTGAAACGCGATTAAGGGCTTCCAAGTCCTGTTGCAAGTAATAAGGTACCAATGGTGGTTCGAATCTTGCTTGCACAGGACTGATATGAAGAGATCCTCGAGGCAATTGATTGGGCTGCCCTCCAACCACAGGTGAACCAGCTCCTGATAACACAACAGGAAACAAATTGACAAGGCTGTTTCATGTGGAATAAATTTCCTTATCCACTCTTATTTCTTTGGGATATTTACATGTAATGTAAATTGCTACATGAACATTATTTTTAGTACTTTTTTTTTTACTCTCTTCACGTGATGTTACTGCTTGCTGGCCTGGCCGGCATCAACCTTTCGAAGCTTCCAGTTTTATTTTCACATGAATACTGATTTTTTTAAATACCTGTATCAAAACTGTCCTTTTTGGTTATTACGAGTGTTTGGTTTTGTGAAATCAACAACTCAAATATTAACAACAACAACAACAAGCTTTATTACCAAATTAACAAGAACGTTTTTACAATATAAGAAATCAATACAAAAAAGGGTAATTGTTACTCAGGATAACTAAAAAGCTAATCGAGCTGAGTAAAACTAAGTGATATGTAAATATAGAAGTTAGGTTGGCACTAAAGCTTGAGCTAAGCAAAGACTAGTCAATCCAAAGAGACGAAAAGAATAAATAAATAAATAAATAAAAAGATAAATGAATAAATAAATAAATAAACAAAAGAATACCAGTTGAAAATATATACTTTTAAAGACTAAGATCACTATGTATTTTTCTTTTAGTTTCAAACATTTTTCTTACAGTAGTAATAATAACTAGCCCAAGAATAACTGTTTATTGAATTACTACTCAAATGTGAATACTAGATAAATTTAATAATTTTCAACATTACATTTTCATAGTATAGTTGCACAGATAGCATGACTCTACCCTGATTACTATAAAATTGATCAGACAATGATATTATTTATTGATACAATTTCACCCAAGCCTGAACATCAGCTCATTTCTATTTGTAAATATACAATCCAAAACACATGTAAAAGAAACTTAAATTAAGGATTTTTCATCTTGCATGTCATTACCACTTCATGCAGATTATTCTTGCAAATAGACTGATCGACATCCTTCAACAGAGTTTAAAAATAAAACCACGATCCTAACCACTGACAAAGCCAAATAATGACAATGTTTTTCCCACAATATCAACCTTACCTCTGTGCTACATGTAAAATCCTTAACAAAGATTTTCAAATATTGAAATAAATTTGTTATTGGAAAAGAAATTATGGAAATTTTGTAGATTTATTTTCAGCACAGAATGAAAGAAGCAACTGGCCAATGAAACAGAGATTTACTTCACACACATTTAATGCTTTGTGTGAAAAATCTTGCCACCTACAAACCACAATGCAAACCAGTCATCAATAATTAAATCCAATTTTCTAATCTAAGAAGATTTTTTCGAACTTGTTACAGGGTTCTTGCTAAGCTTTTGAATAGGAGGATAAAAGACAATACCAGGTAACGAAGTAACAAAGTCTGGTACACATCACAGTTCATCATTACTTGACTTCCATCAACATAGCCGCTAAAACTTACTTGAAAAGCCGGTAAAAATAACCGGTTGCTGGCTCTTAATAAGAACCCTGTCTTCTGAGTTATTACATTAGTTGTTTCACAGTTTGTCTCCAGTTTAGTTTTCATATTCAGATTGTTTAAGTGGTGCAATTACAGCATGATCATTACAAAATAATAATCAGTGTTAAAAGATTGAAAGAAAATTGACCATCAAACTACGTCGAAGCCATTTTTACCTGAATTTCATTTTTAACAACATTTTCATTCAACTGATTTTGCTATCCAACATTGGCCAGCAAAAGCAACTTGAAGAACACTTGATATATTTACCATTATTAAATTCTCAACTTCGAAGAATGCATTTCTAGCTCCCTCATTTGCTCACTGGATCTTGGTTATCAGCCATTACACCTACATTTGACCTTATGTGGAAAATAAGTCCAGGAAATGTTGCTTTAGCCTAAAATTTTGGTGGAAAGCCAAGTTTTGTCAAGACAAAAAATGAACGGGAGGTTAAGAATTGCACAAAGCAATATTATTCCATTCGCCTTTGTTGGATATGAGATTGGTTATAGTCTACTCTGTGCTTCATAACTGATTCACTATTTAAGTGCCTCATATCCAATGCAGGCTCATGGAATGATTGCTAACTATTATAAAGTACACTTCCTCTTCTAGGAAAGGGACTTACCGTTTCCAACAAAGAAATTGCTGGCTTGGTCAGCAACAGACTGGCTTCCTAAGCCTCCATTGACTTGTGGTTGACTTGTCGTCCATGGACCATACCGCTGATTCACAACCTGAAATCCATTAGATGTACTACCTGCTGTTGCTGGTGTTGACGATAAAGCTGGCTGAAAACTCCCATTGTAAAGTCTCTGTGGTGCTGCTTGTGGTGCCTGGTAAAAGCCATTGATTGCCTGAGTGTGCACAGAGTTTGGCACACCCATGTGGTTCATGACATTTCCAGCTGCTGGTGTTTGATGTGTCACACCTGGTTGTAACACGGCAGGTTGAGTGTCTGATATTACAGGAGGCGATATTTGGGATTGTGGACTTCCTGGAAACATTTCCACACTTGGGGTACTACCGCGACTACTGCCACTAGCAGGAGGACTCACAACACCACCAACCAGAAGCTCCTGCATAAAAATGTCAGTGTTACTTAAGTCAACTACACTTCCTTGAGATGACCTTCTTGACGAAAGATGAGAACTAGAGTTTTCAGTTCTGTTTAGGCTTAGCTGTGTCGATGAAAATCCATTTTCTGAGCCTCCTCGTGGACTATTTTGAAGCGCAGGGCTAGTTGACCTGTTAGGTGTTCGACTTCCAGGCCTGAAGCCTCCTCTCATGAATGTCACCTCTGCATCTTGCCCCCTGTTAACAAAGCAATAATTATTGAAACCCTTGCTAACAGGGCAATAACATTTATTTGCCTACCATGCTGAGAAGGGCTCCAAAAAAAACCTCTTTTGGCATTTAACTCACTATTTCTCTTCAGATACAATCAGCCTGACATAAGAATTATTACAGCCATGCCATGCGTGCATAAGACAGGTACCGTATATGCAAGATTTACATTAACTTATTATTCCACTTTGGAAGGAAAAAAATGGGACCTTGAAAAATTATGTTGACAATATCTATGAAAATGCACAAACTATGACTGAAAATAATTTCACCAAATGCATAAAATAGTTTAAAACTCTTCAGTCTCAATTATTTCAACCTGAAACAATTAAACTTCTGTTGCTTTCTGATTTTGATATACCAAAGAGATACCCAGTGTCAGAATAAGGACTAAATTAACAATAATTGCACCAAGTAATGTATAAAAAAATAAATGCAATGATCATATTCTAATTTCAGTGGTTCGTTGTGCAAGTTAAATTTTTCTAAACGTTAAAGTGCTACTATGATGAAAAAAAATCAGTTCTCGTTTTTCTTCACATTTTGAAAATACTTGTGTTGAATGCTCAGCTGGTGAAATTTTTTGCAGAAATTTCAAGAGGAACACCGTTTTTTTTAACTGCATTTTTTGATTTAACAGTCCGCCATTACTTGGTGTGGTTCTGACCTATAAGCCCTTAGAGAGCTGGATCAAGGAGAAAGTGATGTCATGTACTCACTAGCTTAAAAATGAAGTGTGTGATTGCGGCTTATTTAGTATGCAGCACTGGAGTTTTTTGCTTTCAGATTGTCAAATCCGTGTTCTGCATACAAATTAAGCCGCATTCACACACACTCCACTTTTACGCTAGTGAGTAAATGATGTCACTTTCTCCTCGATCCAGCTCTCTGGGAGTTTATCGGTTGGAACCGCACCAAGTTATGGCAGACCGTTAAATAAAAAAAATTCTGTTAAAATAAATAGTCTTCCTCTTGAAATAATTGCATAAGATCTTGCACGCTGAGTATATATTCTGCACAAGTACTTTCAAAATGTGAAGAAAAACAAAAAGTGATTTTTGATCATAGTAGCACTTTAAATTTCAAAACATCATCATATATAAGTAAGGCTAAATAGTTTTTGTCTATGTGACAAAATGGTGGTTGTACTCTAGGGTTCTACAGAGTAACTCAAATAATACAACCATGTTAAGTCTTGAAGTAAAGAAATGATCACAACTATTTCATATAAACCGCACATCAGTTATGGCTGGATGCACAATTTGCTGCCCACTCAAAGGTACCCTTTAAACATACAGCACCGAGTAAGGACAATGCATAAAGAGCAATTACTGAAGCACAACTACATTATTTTGTTACGTCAATGTTTTTATTTCTCATCATCTGCGATATTGCATCATGGTATATTCAAGAAGGGAAATTTTTAATTTCAATTCTACTCAGTTGTTTTAATTACTGCTGCATCATGTACCATACCGTATACACTTTGTAAGCAGATGTTCAGGTTTTATATCTCCTTTCAGGGCACTAAAAGTTGATGAAAACTATCTTCTTTTGTAGGGCAGATTTAATATTATTTGTTATCATTTTCCAAAACTCACTAATAAGTCAACCTCTTGTGACGTTACTGAAAAGACATAACACCACTACTTATTGCTAGTAAAGACAATCATTAAAGCCATAACATTCTAGTACATAATTTATTTACCTGAGCTTGAGACGCATTAAGAGAGATTTTGCTTGCTCGTGGGTTACACCGACAAGAGTTTCACCATTTATGTACATGAGCCGGTCACCTCTTTTAAGCCTTCGGTCCTGCAGAAGAAAGAAGCCTGTATCTTACGATGAATTTTAAGGCATCATGGTGCTCTTACAAGAGCAAGTTTAATTATTATAGTTGTGTGTAATTACATTGTTTATACATTTAAGCAGGTACTAACAGGTGTCTAGAAAAACCCAAGATTGACAGGGAATTTAAAATCAACAATAAACTTAAGAATGCTAATATTCCATGAGAAGATAAGAAAACCAAGAGTTCACAAAATTTGTATGGGTGAAAATTTTACTGCTAAGTACATTAAACATTTTAAAAAAACTTTTTTGTACTGTATGTTGTTAAGGATAAATATTATGTCATAACAAAAAAAAACAATGCCAAATATAAAATATACAGAGAAATTACTAGAATCAACTTGGTTTTATTCTGTTTTGAGATTACTGACCACATGCATGATACAGACTGTGATTTTAAGTTTTTAACTGTTTTTTTTTTTAAATTCACCTGAACATAGCTGCTATAGTTCAAAATCAAATTCAGGTCAAGATGATCTTAATGTAGTTTGATAATTTCTCAACTTGCTTTGTCTGCTAACCCTAATTATTCATGCTTAAATTCTGGGGGGTGGGTGAGTGGGGGCACAAGAGCATGAACATATGAAATGAAAATACAGTTTAAAAAATCAGGGATCTCTTTTCATCTCATTACCCTAATTTTAGGCATATAGCAAGGGGAGGTTCACCCTGTAATTTTAGTGCAGTTGATTCAGTGGCCATGATTTTGCGAAATGACCTAA
>BLFK01000786.1:379492-384492 GCA_014634185.1 Astreopora myriophthalma | reverse complement strand
TCAGATGATACAAGGGGCAGTCAAGTCCATTTTTTAGTTAATAACATCAGCTAACCCTGAAGTAAATAACTGTGTTGCTCCAGGCATTTCCTGTTGCCATGGAAACACTTCATGTCAAGACCAAGGCTGAATAATAACGAGAAATGCTAAATTAACAATGCAGATACTGTATGTTACAGATGTTACATTGAGTGTTCTGAGCTTTGATGAACCACCTTAGATGTTATACTTAAAAGTAGCAAAGGAAAAACACCAACCGTGAAGAAATAGGGTCTGCCGTCACCATTGACAGGCCTTCCATGTTCTTCAATTCTTTGGCATCTTTCACATCAAATAATAATATGCTACACTGAAAGATATAATACAACATCAATACACAAGTATGATTGGGCAATAGGCTTTCATTTTGGCTGCTGCTGCAAAATACAAGCCATCAAGACAAAAATCATTAACTTCTCAAGCCTGCACAAGCTAACCACAAATTTTGTCAAATTATGACTGTCTGAGGGAGCAAAGAAAATGGTCAAGGCAATAAAGATGTCATTGGAAAAGTTAGAGATTAATGTTATGACCCCTTCACGTGACAGCATGTTCTTTCTGGTTTTGGACACGAGTCTAAAATGATGACAGCAGTCACAGCCTAGTGGGTATGGCTGTCTACCAAACTTATTCATTATTAACACCTTCCTCCCGGGCCAAATAATAACGAACAATATTGCAGATAAAAAAGTAATAAGTTATATGCAAAAAAAAAAAAACAAACAAAGGTTAAGTACTTTCGACCCCTTTCTTCGAAACTACGAACCTGACTGCAACACTGATAAGATTGACTTCTGAACATGAATCGACTTTTAGAACTTTAAACCAAGTTGAGCCGATCAATTAACGGGGATAAGTAACTGCCATGCCTATTTCAAAGCCTGAATAATAACAACTGAAAACAAAATATGTGATGTAGGCCGCCATTTTGCCTCTCACTTGAAAGCTTATGCTGTGTTACAATATAGAAGGAAACAAATCCATTTCACTAACGATAATATTCTTAAGTCACGCGATGAAGGTAAGTCGAACATATTTCACTTACGGTACTTCAAGATATTACAGCTGAGCTGAGCTGAGCTTTCAGGAGCGTGTCGAGTTGTAAACAAAGTTCAATTTCATTTGGCAATATTCTTGTTGGCACCAAAACACACATTCGATCCGGGTTCGTTGAATCTAGCTTCGTTTGAATATTAGTTTTTGTGGAGTTATTGATTCCCATTTATAAGAAAAATCACCGCTTTAATTTTCAGCTGTTTTGAAATAGTCACATAAATTAAGTTTTCAAAAATAGTCGAAGGCTGAAACAATTTCCTAAAAGAAACGTTTTCGTTTGAACAAATGACGATCCATCATGATGGCAAGCAATCACTAATGTAAAACTGCTGCTAAATTTACGTCTAGAAAACCGGATAAGACTGAACGTTATCAGCTGAGAGAAGCTGTCCTCATGGGGCACTTGCCTGAAAAATAACAATGCCCACAAGCGTGCTAATTTACGTTTAAGGAGCGTGAATTAAATTTTGTCGATTTGGGAAAACCTCCTATTTGTCAACTTTCATGACAGAGGTCGAGTGAAAACCATAAAACTGTCATAAGCATCGGTTCTGCGACACCACGGTTAAACAACCGGTCAAAATTTTACAGCCGCCGATTGCCGAACTTAGCTTGTTTGGAAATTAATAACTGCATGATCATGTAAAATAAGTTTTCTCTACACAGAAGTACCCGCTCGTCATCGTAACTTTCATTTGACTTAACATAAAACTGTTCTTTGATTTGCGAAGCAATTCTGTGTTAATGTTGGTAAATTAACTTTTCGATCGAACGATTTAGTGAAAAGCTTACCTCTTCAGTGGTACGAACTGATAAAGAGCTGCTATATAGCGGACCAACTGAGCCTTACTGTTTGTTGATATTATTATCACTCCTCTGAGAACAGTTCGTCCTTTACCAGTATGAATAATGAACGGAATAACGTCGTGCAATATCACTTGAGTATGTTGTAAGTAGAGCGACCGCGACCTGTTTTCCTGTGATAACAATATGCAAAGTTTCGTCCCACTGCATTCCAATCACTGTACGTGCAATGCGCGCTTCGGTTGTTCTTTAGCAACGGTGGAGACAAGGGATAATCCAACCGATAAGTACATTACGTCCTCGGATGACTGTAAGTATTCATCGAACCAAATGTATCCCTTGGTGGAGAGAAAGTGATTACCTTTTTCGAATCAGTCACAGGATATCGTGAACCGTCGCAGGTCACACTCTTTGGAACTCATCCGCACTGGCGTTCAAAATGCGACCATTATTTGTCGCCAGGAAATGTTTCACGGAAGCTCTGCAGCTGTTTTCCTATTTAATTTTAATCCATCTTAATCTTTATCCCTCTGGATGTGCGAACAATCAGTTTGACCGTTGGAGTCAAGGATGAGGGGGGACGGGTAGGGGAAGCTAATAGAGTGATTTATGATTTATTCACACAATTCACACAATTTTCACACAATTTACACAACCCGCGTATAGCATTAGCTAATCTAGGCGTGTATTAGTAATAAAAAAAACATTAAATAAAAGTTGAAGGATTACAATATTAGTCTACAATATTACTACAGTATAGGATTACGACATTAGTTATAAGATACAATAATTGTTGGTGCAAGTGTTATTAGTATAGTACAGGATTATGATATGCAGTCGTAAGCTAAAATATATTTTGATATGCAGTTACATAGCGAAATACATAGCTATAAAGTATAATAATTATTGGTATTAAATTTTGATATTAAAGAACAGGCGTCAACATAATCGTCCTCAATCCCAAGTACAGTGAAAAGTAATTTATGAAGTTTTCTTGAAGTTTTCTTTTAAATACTCTTTTCGTTAGCTTACACACAGAGTTATGCCTTCCAGTTGCTGGAAGATACGTAAAAGCAAAAAGTGAAAGGACAATAGCTCATCTTTTTTCCAACGTGTGGTAGCAATTATTTTTTAACAAAACAGATTTGCACGAAGTGCTAAAAGGCAACCTCCCTGCTTACTTCACAGATAAATGTTAAATAATTGGCATAGTAAATAGTGCACGTGGGAGGGTGCATGGGTAAGGTGTTTGTAAACAGAAGTTCGTCAGGGCCCCTTCTGCTATCGAGCCCGGTTGACCGCGTTAGTTCAGTTTCTAAGATCTTGCTTTAAAGCTAAAACCCTGTTAAAATCTCGACGTGTTCACATGAGAGGGTGGTGGCCCGCTTGCCGAGATCTCGGTTTGGACCCCTCGGTACAAATCCGCTAGATCGGGGAAACTTGAGGAAAAGACTTAGATCAGTTAATTTGTTGTTTGAGGCATTCGCGGCGTTATTTCGTAAAGTATGTAGGTCTAAGGTGATTAACTCCTTCTTGACAGAAGCTTAAATAACGCACTTGCAACTCATAGAATTGTCGTGTTATTTTTTAATAAGGAAAAATAAGCAAAGTCAGATTAAGCTTCAGTTAAAGTTGTTGAAAGCACCCGCTGTGGCTTTTTCGTAAAGCGTTGCTTTTTTTTTCATTTGATAGTTTCAATGGGCGGCGCTTCCACAAAGAGGTGCCACTTTTTGAAGTAACACCTCTTCGTGGGAAGACGCGTTCTTAGAAGTTTACTTGATTACCGAGCCTCAGAAGATTCAGAAGCCTCATATCCATCCTTTTTTATCTGAATTTATAATATAGATAGGATCCTACGCGCGCTCTGATTGGTCAAAAACCCATGTTTTATTTGTTAAATATATGCATGAGGAATTCATTCTCTTAGCTTGATGATGTCGTAATCCAAAGTGGGATATAATAACTGGTACGAAAAGCTTGCGGCCTTATCTTCAAATCATGACTATTTCGAGCCCGTGACACACCTCTTGTTGAGAGGAACAAAGAACCGAAGAATAACTCTTAATTAGGATCTCTCTCCGTTGGGAGGACAACAACTGAGTTAATATATTCAAGTCAGCAGTGATAGTTTTTGACAATATAACAAGGTCGCAGTTCGTATTTGCTCAAGTCTGTTCGTTCTTTGTATCATTGTACAACTCGCATGCCAGATAGCTAGCAAAGGTTTGTTGCAAAGCAGTAGGACCATGTTGAGAGACTTCGCAGAATGTAGACTACGAATTATCGATGGCCAGAGCGTGAGTGAGGATGTTAACAGCCGTCAAGTCGATGCTAAATGGAAAGAAAAGTTGAAGAGCATGCGACAGTACTTGTCACTTTATGTTACGGAAGAATGATTAGACCGGTTACATTGCTTACAAAAGTTTTTTTTTCCCTTTCGCAAATTAATTAATTCCACCTCACAATGGATCAATGTCCAATTTGTTCATTAGCTTTTCATTTTAGATGGTCTATTTCATAAACAGAAATGTTTTACTCAATTATTTATTCTTTCGCTCCCATTTCAACGGAAATCACTAAACAACCGTTGAACATGATGGTATTCTACAGTCGAACCTCTCCTTACGGACACCTCTCTAATACGGACACCTCTCTATAACGGACATTCCCCTTTGTCCCGAAAAAATCTCACTCGTTTACTAAAAAAAAAACCTCTATAATACGGACCCTCTCTAATAAGGACAACGGACACTAAATCTCGGCCCCAGAGAGCGACGTCATATAAACTTAACCTCTTTATTACGGACACTCTGGTGATCCGGTGTTGACATATAGCGTGCACGAGTTTGTGACCACGCAAGCATCAACATTTTATTCACTGATCTTCAACTGGAGTTTTGAAAATTGTACTTTTATTAGTACCTTTTTAGGTGAAGCATTGCGTTGTACGTAGTTCCTTTGGTTCCAAATAACTGATTCGTATAAAGTATGTACTTTACGGACAGCTGGATTCTCTGTTAAGTGTAAACATTCTTCATTCTCATTTTTAACACCGGAATAAACTCAAGTAAAGGAAAACAAAACGAAACGAAATGTTCTAT
>BLFK01000786.1:353522-363889 GCA_014634185.1 Astreopora myriophthalma | reverse complement strand
GAGTGATGAGTCACAATTGGTTATGTTGAAAAAGTTTGCAAAACTATTTTTTTAATCCGGTCAAAAAGCAAACCCAGAATAAAAACCACAACAATTGCATCATTACGTTTGACACTCAATTGAACACTGCTCTGTTAACAAAGTAGTTCACTAAATATAAATATTACGTGGTATCAGTTGTAAAACGCAGCAGGCAGATAATATCACCAGGCATAACCTTGCACACTTAATTAAGCACAATTAATTAAGAATTTGGAAACTCAGCAAGTGCAAATATGTTATACCCAAAGATTGTCTACTGAACAGAGGAAAATCACATTCTTTTTATTTTTTATTTTTTAGCCCACGTCAGATCTCTTGCGTAACTTTTTAATTTAATATATACGCTCACAATTGACCCTTAATTTAATAGGGAGCCCGTAAATCGACCTGTAGGTGAACTACAATTGTCCCTCAGCAAACGCTGTTCTTCTCGCCAAGAGATGGGCACTTGCAAAAGCGTATTAATTTACTTAAGAAACATTTCAACAATATCGATTCCCTCGAGCTCACGAATCACAATTTTTGCCGGTGAAGGAACAACTACGTGAAAATAATAACAAGACATTTTGTACCATATTCGATGCCTCCGAGGAAGAAAAACAATCCCATACAAATTCGAGTTGACCTCTTCTTAGCATTGGGCCCCATGTTTACAAAAATGTGGAGCAGATTGTCAGACTTCACAAGTGTTTCCTGGACCACCGACACTTCCCATTTTCACCAATGAACTATAAAGTCACGAGCAAGACAAGAGCTGAACAGCTGGGAAAGATTGATTTTCATTGGTTAAAATTACAATAGGCACTGTGTTTAGAATTCAAGATGGCGACCTTTAGGGTGGAGGATTCTGGGGGAAGGCACGTGGCTGTAAAATTATCGAGCGCAAAACAACTGCGAAATGCGTCTGTTTTCCAGCTTATTTCCCGTATGATTTGCAGAAATTCGTCCGAAAGTCAAGTTAATGTAGTTCTTCACACACTAAAAGGTCGATCTGTTAGATAAACAGGAGAAATCGAACTACTGCAGTACGGAAGTATGGCCAACAAGTCGGGCAAACAGAAAACTGTCTCGTGCAGGGCTCCAGCTCAACTTTTACCCGCAAATGTGTCGAATTCGACGTTTGGACTGCTTCCGACCAGTGGATGTAAAGGCAAATCTCCAGCTATCGCGTCTAGGCGCGTGAATATTCAGCCCGATTTGGACTTGATCGGTGGATTTGCCTTCTTGTCTTTCGCATCTCTGAATCAACTTGAAACTCACATCGAACACCACGAAGCGGAGAAGTTTACAGCTGTCAGCGTAAATGTTGGACAGAAAAGGAAAGCGGAGGATTGTAGTAAGCTACAAGGAAATATCTCTGAGCTGCACGTTCCCCCGAATAAGAAGAAATCGGCTGCTGGCAAGACTAAGAAAGCGGCTAAAGAGGTTTCTGGTCACTCGACAAACGACTTGGCGTCAAGATCAAATGAAGGAATACCGGTTGCTAAGAACACAAGTCAAACAGCGTCAGTCGGTGAATGGACTGACTTGAATAAAATCGATATTTCACGACGTGGCGGGAGTTTAATACCCCAGGAATCCCCAAACACAGATTTAGAAATTTCGCTCATGTGTTGTGAAACTGTTGATTTAGGGGATGATGAGGAAATTCTACCGCATGAAGCTCATAGGATGGCAAAGAATGGTTTTGGTCACAATGTTCATGAGGACACAGGGGATGAATTTACAGTTAGTTCGTTCCCCTCCACTAATCTAATTGATGGTGTAGGTGGGGTAGAAAACAACACCATGGACAGTGTTTCCATACAAAAGAGGAAAAAGAAGAAAAGGCGGAAATCAGAACACTGTGATCAGACAAGCCAGACCAAGTTTAGGATAAAGAAAAAGAAAAAACCAGCAACGCAGGGCCACGATTTGCAAGGATCAGCCAATATGGGCAAATTTGAAAGTAGTTCACCATCAGAGTCAACATTCCCAGATGTTGACAATTTGTCGAGCAAGGGTAGTAAAGTGAATGATGAAAAGAATTCATTATTGTCTCAGCCAAAATTTGAGAGAATGAATTGTGCTCGTACCTCCAGTTACCAAGCACCAAGCAAGAGTAATTATCTAAAGGGGAGAATTTTGGGAACAGGTTTATCGAGTGTGGCAAATTCTGGGGTGGAACAGACTCAAACGAAGAATATTGACAAAAGTTCTTTCGATGTCTGTACACCCAGCAGCAGTGATCGTGAAGTCGACATGGGTGATGAAATGAGAAGCATCAGTGTGCTTTCTGATTTCAGCGATCATTCTTCTGACATTGAGCCACTTGATGCCAATGGCAGCTGTTTTCTGTTAAACAGTAGGATTGATAAAGTGGAAAGAGAGGATTTCCAAGAGGGGGACAAAGATTTGGATGTTGATATTGAATCTGTTGGGAGAGAGGCTCGCAAGAACTTTCTTGTGGTAAGTGGCGTTGAGGCAGGTCACTTCAGTTATCATCCAGGTGAGACCAGTGAAGGAACTATAGATACCTCAATTCAAGTCCACCCAAATGAGATTGATATTTTCTTACATTGTGCCAAGATGCAAGAGGGGCAGATAATAAAGATCATTAACCCAGATGATTCTTATGAATTACACTCTCATGCCCTACAGAAAGTTGGCCGGGATCCGGCTGATGTCAAGGCAACAAGGAGTGCCACGGAAAGGAGGCGTCGTCATCGCTTAGGGGATTTGTTCCGTGACATGAAGCTAGAGGTCTTTACAGATGCATATGAATCTGATCTTTATTTCAGCAAGCAGGCCATTCTGAGCAAAGCAATATCAACCCTTGAAGAACTTAAAACAGAATACAGTGAATTGACCAATGCCAAGGCTCAATTGTTAAAAGAGAACAATAAATTGACAGAGAAGAGGAACAAGTTAATGTTTGGCAAAACATCTGTGGAGGTGGACAAAGCTAAAGTTGAAGCCATTCTTAAACATCTCAACATAACTGTGGATGAGATCCAGAAAGAGGACACAAATGAAACAACATCTCAAGAAAATGAAGATGAGAATGTCAAGCAAAAAACGGCAACTGAATCCAATGTTGTTTTTGTTGTGGAGCCCTCAGTTAAGGGTCGCCCCAGGGCAAACAAGAGTCTGATACCACCGTGGTTACTAAAACCAGCTATCAGAAACAAAGAGGATTCAAGCAGATCCAGTGCTAATGTGGCTGGAAAGCCAGGTATGCAATGGCCACCTGAATTTCAAAACATTATCCAGATGGGTGATTCTTCAAAAAATACATCACTTCCAAAGAAAGCCACAAATGTGTCTTGTGGTGTGCAGACGCATGCAGTTGAAAGTACCTCCTCTAAATCATCTGGATTACAGAACTCTAACTTGTCATCCCTTGGTGAATCAATAAGGCAGGGAAGCCTTAATCCAAGTTTGGCAGAGAGTTCTCCAAAAGTAATCCACACAGTTACATACACATCGGCATCACAAGGTGAAGTGGCAGCCAAAATTAGTGCTTTACCAGTTGGAGGTAAAGTGCAGGAAACGAAAAGTGATGCTTCAAAACTGGGAATGAAAAGCTCTGCACCATTGCAAACTTTGTTGACGAATGACTCAAGAATGCAAGCTGCACCTGTTGACAAGCAAATAAGCCAGGAAGGGGACACACCAAGTTTAGTTAAGATTCTACCCAAGCCAGCAATTCTTCACTTAAACCCCATGCAGCAGAAAGCCATTATGGAGTCCCTGGGACAAATCAAGCAACCATCAAGTGATAAGATTATCTGTAACCTGTCCAGATTGAGCACCCAAACCAACACCAATACACCTTCAAGGATTTGCATCATTAGGAGTAACCAGCTAATGAAGAGTTTGGACAGCAAAAATGTCATGCACATACAGATTACAAATGATGCCCTGAAGAGATTAGACACTGGCAGTAGCAGTGTAGTTTCCGGAGCAGCAATGGCATCAATGTCAACCCAGATACCATCAAGTAGCCATGCAACTGGTAATGCTCAGAACCCTCAAATAGCTATGTTAACCACTACAAAGCCCCCTGCAACTGGTGCTCAAAGACCCCTCATACCAACTTCAACAGCACAAATTTTATCTGTGTCAGGTTTTCAAAAACCGGTAGCACTGACTACAACCACTCAGATCCCCTCTGTTACTAGTATTCAAAGGCCCATAGTCCTCACTCCAACAAATCCAATTACCTTGGTTACGGGTGTTCAGAAGATTGCCGTCCCGACATCCACACATCAAGCTATTTCAGTGGCTGGGGGTCAAAGACCTGTCTTGTTGACCTCAGCTGCTCAGAGTGCATCTTCTGGGACTGGCACACACAAGTTTGCTGTGCCAACTTCATCATCTCCAAGCCTTTCAGCAGTTGGTGGTTTAGGTCCCGAAGTGCTCACTTCAGTTGCACAAGTGCCAGAGAAACATCCCGAGAAAACCGCTTCCCCTTTGCAGATGAATTTGACCAAATCCACAGCTGCATCTCACTTCCCTGCTGATGGACACCTCAAAGGCCTTGTTCAAGGGATACCAAGTACAAGCCAAACAAGTGTGGATGTGACGCAACGAGCACTTGCAGCATTAAGCCAATTACCAGCTAACAAGCCAATGCCTCCAATGACAAAAACAGTCACTAATCCATTGGTTCCTAGTGAAAATCCTGGTGGATCCCTGGTTGGCTTAAAAAATGTTGTTATGAAAGTTGGAGCTAAAGAACATGGTACAACACCCCAACAAACATTTCCGATGATTGCATCCTTTACACCGTCAGTCAAAGCAAACTCGACCAGCCCATTGTCTGTAACATCATCAAGTCAGACATCATTAAAGCAGTGTGCTGTAACTGATGTATGCTCGATAGCCTTTGGATCACCCAAGATATCTCTACCATGCTCATCCTTACCCATTCTATCGGTACCTTCATCAACAGGACTTGGTGGTATATCTGTACCGTCCATTTCTGTGCCCACTTCAACATCTCTTAATACCAGCTTTACAAAGTCAGCTGCTAGCGCTCCCATCTGTCCTACCATTAGTGGCATCAGGACTGATCTTGATACCGTTGCCCCACCACTCATCGGCCCCTGTCTAGATCCCTTTAGTTTCTTTCCTGAAGAGTTACTAGTAACACCAACTACAACAATCACCTCTGAACCAAGTGTGTCTGTGTGCAATTTAGGTGGGGGAAAGGATGTCAAGAGACAAGCCCCTGAACCACCTGTTCCAGGAAACACCATGAGCCACTCTTGTGCTCAACATGGTGTTTTCAAACCAGAAATTTCAGTTTGTACGACAGTCCTGACACAGGAAATGCTGAAAATACCTGGCATTAACCAAAGTCCTGAGGTGTCACCTATGCTCCTTAATCCACCAAACCTTCCATTGACAGATGTTTTCCCAGATCTGGCTGAAATAGATACATTGACCAGCAAAGCCTCAGGAAATGCCACATCTCCTTCATGCCGTGTCGTGAACAAAGAAACTGCAGGTGGATCTAAGAGAGCTGATCCCAGTTCAGAGATTGTTTGTGAAAAGCAAGTCACCTTTCCAGCATACTCTCTGCGCAGCTCATCTGTCGATCCAAGCAAGCTGACCAGCCCATCAAAAGCAGCAACAAAGGAGCCTAAGAAAGGTAAGCCTTAATGACATATTTGAAAGGCATGCCAGGCTACATTAGGTTTCCAATCGTATGATATTAGGGGTTGGCCAGATGGAAGCTGAAAACAACTCAACTGTGACTCAATTGAGAGGGCCAAATGATGGCAACTGAGTATTTCTTTAGTCGTATTGTGGTTGTATTGCTTCACAGAATAACTTTTCATCAAACATGAGAGCTCACGATGTAAGTCATCAGCTGTGATCAACATTATTTCCGTATCTGTAGGCTGCCTGCTCCGATTTAATCACCTCACACTGTTCCCAACATTTTCTTCAGAAAAAGTGTTATCAGCATGTTATCAAGGCTTTCACCCCTGAGAGGGACTTAATAGATCTTACTCTAGTTAATGTCAGACGATTTTATTCCTCACTGGGGTGCTCCTTGGGGAGTAAAGGGTTAATCACTCCAGGGTTGTTGTGTTTATATGGTGTTCACGGGTATTTTTAAAGCTGTATAAATGTTCTTGTTGAAATCCTCAGTATCTAATATTGTGGGTACATTCTAATACTTCATCTGGGTATGTTGATACACTACCTACAATTCAGTTGTTATAGCAAGGTTACACAAGGTGGGTNNNNGGGGGGGGGGGGGGGCATTGAAGATGTTCAGATGAAGCTAGCAAGTGGATCGAAGTTCCTTGAAATACAAATCTCAAGTGACTACATCATGAAACAAATGTTAATACTTTGTATTAATATTGTAACTACCATGATGACAAACCACAACCTTTTGACAGATTTTTAATTAATTTTCTCAAAGGTAAACTTAATTTGTATTACTACAACTTGTTTTCTCATTGTATTTTATGCATCATTTTACAGAGAAGACTTCAGCCAAAAAATAACATGTCAGGTAGTGTGATGAGGAAACAGTGCTGCACATAAATAGACTGGCGAGTTGTGCTTAGGTGGCTCACGTAACAGCAATGTTAATGATTCCTTATAAAACAAAACTGATTAGTGTGCCAAGTAACATGTAGTCATTATCATGTTACCTTGGTAACAAGAAAAGATCTTAATTTTTGTTCAAAATATTTTAGGTGGCACTGAAAATTTTGCAGAGTTTCACCTTGGCCTCCCAATTGCTTGCCAACAATAAAATGTGTTGCTCACCAAGTTAATTTTTGAGATGAAAGCAACCGAAAGTCAAAATAAAGGGTATTTCTCAGTGCTTTGCGATTCACATGGCAACATATTCTAAGTAATGACTGGCCCTTGATGACTAGTGAAGGGTGTTCATATGATGCCATATTTTTGTCATTCACAGATAAAATGTGGTATAAATGTATGAAAGAACAGGTTGCACACTCTAAAAACTGGTATGAACCACCTTACCGAAAAAATAATATACTATGCATTTGGCATGTCAATAACTGCAAACTATGAAGGTGACATGTCAATAAGAAATCTCCATGTATTTACAAACATCAAAATAACGCAAGTAATCATAAGGTAGAGAGAATTTAATGCTGGATTTAGTCTTTTGAGCCTTATGACAGGTAGTGTGTGACATTGACTTGAGTATCATTCTTCTATTCTAATGGCCTCCTGGTCAAAACTGTGAGAATTGTAATCATTTATAATACAGTAAGAAAGTCAGAAAAATGTAACATTCGTTTTTAATAAAGACCTCATCATACAATATGTTGCAACAATTTTAATAGTTATTTATCTCCTCTCTGAAGTAATTTGTCCCAAACTTCACTTGCTGGTGCAGTGGGCTTGGTGCAAGAATTCAGTATCTCGGCAATAAGGGTAGCAGAGTCCTGCAAGGAAAACAAAAACTTCACCTCTCAGGTCATCAACACGTAGCATAGAACTTCTTCATTGTGTGACAAGGACAACTCAAAAAGGGGAAATAAAATTGGAGCACCCTATTACTAGTTTTGAAACATCAACATACCCTTTGGTACAAGTGTGCATGAAGCCTGTCCTCAAAATCTTGTCTTTTTACTATGTCTAGTTTTCGCTTTAAGAATTCTCTTTCGGCTATGTCAGACATCATTGTCCTAGACAAGGATAACAACACTAACTTTTACAGCAGTTTTCACTTGAGTGTCGTAAGACCCAAACCAAAGTAATTGCGGAGCCAATCACGTTCTGCAGAAAATACACCTTTCAGCCAATCACCAATCGATTGAAAGTAATTCGTGAATTGGTTTTACGAGCCAATCAGATCCCAAAGCAAGTAAAAACAGCCAGTGGAAAGTATGGGCAAGCAAGTGTGAGAAAAATTAGTTTTTAGTTTTGTATCTGACTGGCTGAAAAGTCTTGCGTGTTTTCTGATCCAACCATAGGGCGAACCAAAACCAAGGCGATCATTACTTTCGACACTTGAGTGAAAACTGCTCTAAAAACAAACTGCATTTAAGCAATAGAGGACTTTTTACGTGTTCACATAGCCTCATCTAAACACGAGAGGGGTTGGGAGAATTTGAGGCAGTTATGCAAACCCTTGTTTGCATAACCATCAAGAATTCTCCCAACTCCCTGAGTCCCAACTCCCCATGCCATAACAACTGAAGGTGGCTGTCAATCAGTTCCCTCCACATTTTCAAGTTAAAAACCCTGTCTCACAAGCTCATCAAAGATCCCTTAACATTGAAAATTCAAATTATCACAATACAAGTAGAATGCTTGTAAAATTTAAATGAGTAAGCACAAAAAATTCTCCTAAAACTCAGTGGAAGTGCATCCAGACTGCCAATAATTGAAGATCATCAGTTAGATTCATACAGATCAGCATGCTGTTTTTAATCTAATCTTCTAGCATAACTACAATGGGAGTGCTGACTGCTTACCTGCAGTCAATGCAGTGTACTGGGTTGTGGAAATCACTTTGTTTGATCTGTCAAGTGTCAGAGCAAAGGAAACACGACAAAAATCCACAATTTGCTAATGAGCCTCCATTTACACAAATCAAATGCAGGGAGTTTAAAAGGTAAATTTTGGAATCTGACTTCAGAGAAGCTGGACAAGGAAAACACAGGTTGCATGAAAACTTAATTAGCCATTTTTCAGGTTTTGGTGTTTAATGCAGCCATGCCATCCTCAACCAATTATCTCCTTGATTCTTCCCACCCAGGTATTAGAAACCTTAATGTACAGGCTGCTATTTCAATCTGGAAAGCAATATCAGGAAGTAACACTCACGTTTTCCATTTTCTTCATTAAGTTTTCTGCCTTTAAACTTTCAACTTTTGCCTTCTTTCCAACAACTGGTTGATGAAGTACTTGTTTGCCAGCCATCAAGAAACCCTCACCTGTTTCACAATCATACCAGAAGCCCCAATAAGTTTAACGTTGACCTCTCAGATTGGCAGAATGCTGGGCTACCTACCACAGGATACCCAGTATGAAGTGTTGTATGGTTGACCAAAGCCCACCTTAGTGGAACGACATGGAGATTGGTCCCTAGGGTGATATTAACTGGGGGAGACAGCCCCCCTGGCCCATCCCCTTTCTATGGTCCTGATCATATACATCATACAATACTTTACACACAACCCACAACAGTTCCACAATTAGGAACAAGCCTGATTAGGAACAACCAAGGGTACATATAGAAGAGAAATCCTGAATGGGACAAGAAATGGGAGACCACAGTCCTCCATCAGCCTAGAACTTAAGACCTTGTGACAGCATAAAGGTAGCCAATAAATTATTATTCTCTTGTTTTTTCTTCACGTTTTGCTAATTAGCACAAAGCCAAAAGAGAATTTACTGGCTCTCATTCACACATAGGGTCTATTATCACTGTCTTATTGTCTTCAATATTGAAAAATTTTGAGGATGATAAAGCCTGGGTTCAAGCTTGTGATGTAATGCCAAACCAAAACCTTCAGTGTGAACAGCACATCAATTTAACAACAAAGGAAGGACATAACATAAGACCTCTGTTTCAACTGCGAACCATGCTTAAGACCTTAGCATAATACCCCTCTAAAACTTACCATAATTTTTGCTGTCCTTGGGTCTTTCCATCGACATTACTTCTAATTTTCTTAAACAAAAGTTGTTCATTTCTTTGTTGCCTAAAATAAACAATAATAATAGGCTTAAAAAATGCAACTCTTCACTAACTCAGCAGTTTACCTTTAGTACAAAGGATCACTCACCATCAATCAGTTTGTCCTTAACGCTGGTTTGATGATTACATGGTTTAGCGCCCGATGAAAGTAGGTCTAACTTCTTGCTGATGAAAGAGTCTTGCCTTTTATCCTGTTCTGTGTCACAAGTAGTGTCATCCTGTGTAAAATCATCAAAATACATTTAAACACGACATCAAACCTTTTCCTGGAACTGTGCATATCCACTGATCTAACAACAAATTAAATAACAATAAGCTCACTTTAAGATTGATTGAATATGAAAAAAAAAAAGGTGCCTGACAAGGAGGTTTGAATGAAAGAGTTTATTCTAACTGTCAAACTTGTCTCCACCTTCCCCTGAGGGAGGAAGCATTTGCTCAAGGGTCGGACATTCCATGGGAGGTGAGGTTAGGGTTAGTGGGGTTTTGGGGAACAAGAGAACATGACTGAACTGGGGAACAGGGGAACCAAGACAAAATATCTCAGGGAACAAGGGAACATAAACCATTCTAAGGATCAAAAAGCTGGGGAAAAGTTCAGAATTAATTTCGGGAACAAGGGAACACAAGC
>BLFK01000786.1:321313-343813 GCA_014634185.1 Astreopora myriophthalma | reverse complement strand
ATACTGGCTTGCAAGGCCCTCTTCCCATTTAAATAGTATTCATACAAAGCATATGATAGCATATGAAAAAACAAAAAAACAAACAGCTCTCCCTCACGGTACAAAATACAGTAATTTTGATGTTACATAACTTAATCTTATTTTTTGCAAACCACGACCTCGTGCCAAACACTCGTTCTCCCGACCAGCCAACTACATGAGCAGAAAGAGAATAACAAACAACTTTTACAAAGTACTAACTTGTTATATCTGTTGAAATGCCCCTGGTAACCCAATTTTGTTATATAAACACCAATGAAATACCAGGTGAGCTTTCAAAATGATATCTTCACATGTGAAAATAACATGTTATCTTCACACACGAAAATATCTCTGTTGCTATGGTTGCATAATACACCACTCCTTTGTCCGAGTAAAAAATACTAAAGTGAAATGGTTTGGTATTTCATTGGTGTTGATATAATAAACAGAACATCACGTGACCACTTGGAGATACAAATTCCTCTTCTCGCATTGAAAAATATTTCAATCATTTGCTGCCCTCCCTCGTGAAATATTTTTCAACACTCAGAGAAATTTCGTACCTCCACGCGGCCATGTAATATCCTCTATTTATTTGCAACAAGCACTGTATGCAAGTCAAACACAAACTTCTAAAAAATGAAATATTATTAAATATGTCACAAATTTAGATACCCATAATATATACAAAATGCACATAAAGAACCTTTCTTTGTACACAGGGGTATTTAAAGCTTGATTCTGTGGCTGTGTATAAAAAGAAATAAAATATTCAAATCAACTTAACAGCGTTAACAAACCCAACTTGAAGAAAGTAACCAGCTAGTCTCTTTCGCAGCCGTCTTTCGGGATGTCACGGGGGAGCGTTGCGTGACATCCCGAAAGACGGCTGTGAAGGAGACTAGCAACCTGCTGGCTCTTCATGAAGCACGGTGAAACTGACTCTAGGACCCCCAAAGAAAAATCCAAGCAGTCGGTAATCAGAGCTGGACTTCAACCCTAATCATCCGCACACAAATCCAACCAATGGGTTGGATTAATAATAAAATATTTAGGATAGTACATGTACGTTCACTCTCATTGGTCGATAGGCGTGTTTAGTTGAGAGTATGTAAATGCCATTGTGAAATCACACAACAAATCTTGATTGCTTTTGTGTAGTCGGATGCCCATTTTGATTGGCTGGTAGGAAATATGAGCATGTATCAAGAAAATCTATTTCCATCAAGAAGTAAATAAACAGCATTTTCCTTCATTTGTCAAATTATTTTTGAGAAATATTTTATAAAAGGAATAGAGTACACTCTTAGTCTGCGATCTTTCGTCACACAAAAGCATGCAGCTCAACTGACTCAGGAGGGACTGCTAGCAGTCCAACATTTAGCTCAAAATACTACCAGGAATAAAAACACTATTTCATTCTACAGTAACTCTACATTTGAACGGCTACTTCTAAAAAAAGGGCGTATGTGACAATTTTGCGTGGAAAAAAATTTCCGATATGGGCCAACTTTTTTTCGTAAACCTTGATCTGCCTTTATTCTTCCCTGAAAAGAGCATAAGTGACAATTTTGTGATCCTTCTGTCAAAATCAGCCTACGTTAGAGTTCACTATCCACTGTACTCATGAAATCGAGCCTTCCACTTGAAAAATGAAAACAGACCACAGTTCATTACAAAAAGTGAGCACATATACAAACATCTAGCAATTTTTGAGCACTTCTTTTTTTCTCTTGAGAAAAATCTTCACCTACTGGTGAACCCTTTTTTCACCGAGCACTTTATTTACAGCTGTATACGGCATTAATTTGACATCCCTTGTCATATGAAAGATACACTACATATATTAGAGGGAAATTTAATTGTAGTCTGTGGTAGCAAACACTGTGAATGCAAATTTCCACTTTTGTTAAAAGACCACTTCAGCTGTAGCTGACTGGTAAGAAATAAGGAGATGCTTCATTTCCCTAGATTATTTGGTAGCTGGCCCACTTTGGACAGAGACAACACAAGCAGCAGCTCGACCAGAGTTCAATGAGGCAACTTCTTCCCACTTGTTCTTCTCTGGATCATAAGATTCCACAGCACTCAAATACTTGGTTCCATCATATCCCCCAATAGCATACAGTCTGTCACCAAGGCAAGCTGCTCCAACAGCATCTCGACAGTTGATCATGGGTGCAACCATAGTCCACTGGTCAGTATTAGGGTTGTATCTCTCAACAGAGTCAAATTGACGAGAACAATCCTGGCTGGCAGGAGCATCATGACCACCCATGGCATACAGGAAATTATCAAGAACAGCTACCCCCACACCTACCGTGAAATACAGGACTTCGTGAACAGTGAACTCACCAGATAGTGAATTTATGCTTAACTACTGTAAACAAATCAGTTGAACAATAATACCAGAAACTTAGAATAACTGATAATAGTTTTCGAGACAATTGGACAAAACAACAAACAGATCCCACTTTGCATTTCACCTCTTCAGTAATGTTCAAAATGTAGAAAGCCCTTAGGGGCAAGAACAAGTTCTAAGTGACCACCTGGGTGAAAATTCTAATGGACAATCTCCTAGCAGTGTTGGGTCACTAACAAGCCAATATTGTCCAAGAACTGAGTTGTACAAGTAATCTGGCAGCAATAATTTTATTACCTCCTCTTCTCTTGAGCATGGGACATATCCCTTTCCATTTGTTGGTGTGCGGATCATAACATTCCACTGAGTTGAGACAAGCAGACCCATCCCTTCCTCCAACAGCATACAGTCTTCCATTGAGAACTGCAACACCTACAGTGCTGCGAGCTGTTGTCATAGCTGAAACAGAACTCCACTGCTTCGTCTCAGGATCAAATCTACAGAAAGCAATGTGAGTGTCACTTAAAAAGAAACATATCGTATAATAAACAAAGCCTATCCACAGAAGGTAGGGAAAACTTCAACAACAAATCATAGACATGGAGTATACTTCTGTATTCATCCTTGGTGTCAACATCTGGAGTTTATGAACTTGTAAACTTTCCTCAGCAGGTGCACAAATCAACATGCACTGTAAGACTTCTAATTTACAACTGAAATCCTTAAAGGAAGAGTCAAGTCAAGCCGTTCATTTGAGAAACAGTTTCAAGCTCCTACTCTAAATTGAGATGGTGGTTACGAATTACCTGTGACCTACCTTCAGTTGAGAACGTCACATAGCTCACAGCACAAAAAGCCACATAACAAAATGTCAAATCCAACTCTCAAAAAGGTATGATCAAATCTTCTTTTAGATCCTGTAAGTGTACCTTTTCAATTTCTGTCCCTAGGTGACATTTCCTTAGGTCACATGATCAGGGAACATCATCCTCAGCTATATTCTAATGTCCATTTTGAGGATCAGTGTTTGAAAACAGGTGTAAGTGAACGTTGCAAACAGATCTCTGGCAACAGATTTCTGTTGGCTATGTTCATGCATGGATGATCCTTACCTTTCAACAGTACTCAAATATGACCATCCATCATGGCCACCCACAGCATACAGGGGGCCATCCAGCATTGCCACACCCAATCCATGCCTGTGGGTGTTCATCGACGGCATCGGGCTCCACTGTTTGGTTCTTGGGTTGTAACACTCCACAGTATTAAGAGTCTTCAGCCCGTCTCTACCACCCACAACATACAGATTACCATCCACTACAGCAACATCAAACTGGAGCCGTCTGGTAACCATCGGAGCAACAACAGACCACTGATTTTTGCGAGGATCATAAAGTTCAATTTGGATTGCACCCTTTGAAGAATCCATACCTAAGTTTGGAAGAAAAGAACCTTTTGCTCTTTTATAGAATGTTCACTTTACAGAGTATTATGCCAAAAAAAAAATACAGAAAAGATGGAAAACGCATCGCTCAAAGACATCACTTAAGATGAAGAACGCATTGCTTACAGACATTTCATTTAGCATTGAATTAATAAGAACATTATGTTGCCGATTCCTAATCATTTTCAACATTCAGTGCGATCAACTATAAGTTTCTTAGTTAACTCATTTATCCAACCTAGGGCTCATTGTTATTTTTGTCTATATAGCTTTTTCTTAAGAACAATAAGAGATTGGAACTGGTTACCTGGTGTAGTAAGGTCACTGGGTTATTCTGCTTTCTGTGAAAGCTTAAAGAGACTAAATTAAATAGGAAATCGAATTTGAACTTAGAGTGTGATCTATTTTAATAGGCTTTTAAGGTTTGCTGTATCTATTTGTATTTTAGCTATTTATTTATTTTTACTTCATCTGTATTTTAACTGTTGTCTCTTCTTGATACAAAAGTGCTGAAGTGTATTAAAGTAGATATAGATGTAGATGAAAACATGGTTTGTTTCCACAGTACTTTTCTCTTCCCCCCCCCCCCAAAAAAAAACACCTCCCCCAGTTTCTTATTTCATATTCGACAATCATGCTCCGCCCTGCTGTGACACCACTTCAAATGCTTTAAAGATAACATAAGACAAAAGGTTTTTGCAATGCCATCCAAGGGTATTTCCTTTCACAATCACGACTCCAATCAATTCAAAGAGGCATTGTTTAGTTTTGAAATTCACTCATAAGTTTCCACTTTTGACCTAAACTCTCAAAAATCAGTTAATCTTGTGACCTTTTTCTACAAATTAAAACTCGTTTAACAACCCTATTTCACTTCACTACATCTTTATAATACGGCTCGTGGGATAAAGATAAAGATTTCGTAGATAATTGCAACAAAGCCTTTCCATGCATGTAGCCTCAATTTGAAACTATAAATTATCACTTACCACCAACCACATATAGTTTTCCCACAGTTGATTTCCTAGGTGTCGTCCTTGAATTTTGTAATTGGAAGCGTCTTTTTGGAAGTAGTTGATATTTCATGGCCTCGATAATGAGTTCTCTACAGGGACCCATATCGTGAAACAGTGATGACATCTCCACTTTATCAACAAGAAATTCTGGAGCGAGCAATGGCAGGCGAACGAATCCAAGCAATTTTGGCATAAATCTTTTTCTATTCTCCTTATCATGTTCTGCCCAGACGCATAAGGCTTCAAATATTTGCGATTCAGAAGTTACGTTCAAATCCTCGCTCAACAGAAGTTGCGCCACGCATTCAGAGTTCAGAAGAACGAATTCTTGACTTTTGACAACATCAACAAAACGCTCTTTAGTAAAAGCATCAGCAATTTTGTACAATTCGTTGCAACCGTGGCCTTCGGCAAAAGCACGAATACCTAGACAGTTTGAAGGATGAAGTTGATGTTTCATAAATTCAGAGCAGGCTTCTTTAACTTCGTCGATCTGTAAAATACAAGAAACTGAGAGAAGGTTCTCAACATTATCCACCCGAATTTCTATTTGAGAAGTGTAAGCATATTGGACCAAAGCTTCTACAGCTTGTGGGTCAAGATCTGACAAATGGACCACAGCTTGGCCATTCTCAGAAAGATCACCAGTGAACATTGCGCTGAAATAATCACTAAAAGCAGCTAGGACGAGTCGATGAGCCTTGATTCTCCTCTCTCCAACGACTAACACAATGTCACATAGTTGGGAACTCTTCCGAAAGCCATTCATTTTCTTGAAGGTCTTAACAAGGTGGTCGTTACAAGTGAACATTATCGCCTCGCTTCCTTCTTCCATTTCATGACCAAAAGCCTCTAAACTAAAATGTCGTTGAAACTGTGAGACTCCAGATGCTTCCAACAATTGGCCATCTGCGTGTTTGACACTTGTACGAGCCTAACCCACAGATAAAAACACCACTACACTCATCGGATCGGATATGAAGGATCGCAGCAGACGTCACTCGACCCAATCCTTCCCTTTCGTAAACGCCGAGCAAAAATGGCGGACACGACCTTCTAAAATGCTTTGGAATCCATGCCTTATTATTACTCGCACCTACGGGCGGGTTTCAACGTATACAAATTTGCTTAAAATAAAGGGAAATAGAAGGAGCCTTGCTACCATTACTGGAACTAAAACTGACGACGAAGATCCAAAGATCCAGCCTTTATTTCAAGGTTTAATTCAAGGTCAGCGTTCCAGCTTGGCACAAGCCATTACGTTGGTGGAAACTCTCCATCCTTGGAAGTATCATCAAGCACAAAAACTGTTGTCAAAAGTAGCGAAATATTCCAAGAATGCCCCTCCATTTTCAAACGGACAGCTTTGTTCATTTCGAGTTGGTTTGTCGGGTCCCCCTGGAGGAGGAAAATCCACGTTCATCGAGACATTTGGTAGTTTTCTGACAAATAAGAACCACAGAGTGGCGGTATTGGCTGTAGATCCGTCATCCTCCACCACCGGAGGATCGTTGCTAGGTGACAAGACACGCATGACTGAGTTGTCACGTGACCCTCATGCTTACATCAGGCCATCTCCCTCGTCTGGAACACTGGGTAAAATATGCAATTATGTTTCACAAAACATCTTGCATCTGTTTACCAGCCTATTATGTGTCGCGCAACTTCTCGTAACATTTCTGTTCTTGTCAATAATACAACAGAGCACTAAGCAGTGCCAAACTTGCCGAACTCAAAGAAATTGACTTGTGAACAAGTGGATACCATTGACCATTACTATTTGACATAGAAAGTTAAGAAGATACAGAAGCAAGTATGAAGCTTGCCTAAACTGGTCATGGGCTTCTGTGTAGATCTAACTTGGTGGCAAACCAAGGGTTGGAGGGGGTGGGGGGGGACATCCTGACCACTTCTGTTGCAACAATGCCCAACAATATTGACCAGGGGTCAGTGTTATAAAAATTATACAGTTGTATTTTACAAGAGTAGCTATTGTTTCCCAGGCTGAAAGCAATAGCTATACTTGTAAAAAACAAGTGTAATTTTCTTATAAAATCAACCCCAGGGCATTAGGAAACTGATGTCTCTTACAGAGTGCTGATGTAAATAACATTTTTGTGATCATTGTACATTGACCTGTTCCTGTCATTATATTTATGTAAAACAAGAAAAACCAAGTCCTTGACCCCACTTATGTTAGAAAATACTTCCCTGTTTTTTTTTATAAATATTTCTTACTTTGTTCTTTTTTTTTTTTTTTTTTTTTTTTTTTTTTTTTTTTTTTTTTTTTTTTTTTTTTTTTTTTTTTTTTTTTTTTTTTTTTTTTTTTTTTTTTTTTTTTTTTTTTTTTTTTTTTTTTTTTTTTTTTTTTTTTTTTTTTTTTTTTTTTTTTTTTTTTTTTTTTTTTTTTTTTTTTTTTTTTTTTTTTTTTTTTTTTTTTTTTTTTACTTTTAGGTGGTGTCAACCGCAGCACAAATGAAGCCATTCTTTTGTGTGAAGCTGCTGGTTATGACACCATCCTGGTAGAAACAGTTGGTGTTGGCCAATCAGAAATAGCTGTTGCGCACATGGTTGACATGTTTGTTCTGCTGATTCCACCAGCTGGGGGTGACGAACTGCAGGGGATCAAGAAAGGGATTGTGGAGATGGCTGATATCGTGTTGATTAATAAATCGGATGGTGATCTCGTTATTCCAGCTCAAAGAATTCAGACAGAATACATCAGTGCTTTGAAACTGTTGAGGAAAAAGTCTCGGCACTGGAATCCCTCGGTACGATGTGCGTGTATTGCATGCTGTGTGTGGATATTTTCTAGAGATTCTTTTTCTATGGTTTACAGAAAAAGGAGAGATTTTGGAAAGGCATTGTGACTTGCATTTCAAGTTTTAAGTTAATGTCAAATGAGCAGTGATTTACCTGGCACAGATTTTTTTTGCAGATTTTTTTCATCAAAGTGTTCTCTTTCCAGAATAGTTTCACTGTTTGGAAAATGGGAAAACAGTTAAAGAAAAAGTACTGTCACTGATCTCTTTGTGAAAGAAATGAATATGAAGTGCGGTTTAGAAATCAACTGAAGAAATGATCCTCACACTTTCTGGACAATTTAAGCAATTGTCTCATATGCACTTGAAAAAAATTCAAGTGACTCCAACGGGATTCGAACCCATGACCTCTGCGATGCCGGTGCAGGGCAAAACACGCATGAGCCCAACAAATTGACCTGCTCTCAACTGTGTGGCTTCATAGCTCAGTTGGTAAGAGCACTGCACCAGCAAGTTTTGCAAACACCCTAGTCATGTAGAATGACAAGACTTTACTAACTTCCTTTGGTTTTGTTATTGCCAGGTTTTGCGTATATCTGCTCATACTGGTGTTGGTATTGAGAAAGTGTGGGAAAATATGCAGCATTTTCATAACATCATGCTAAAAAATGGAGAACTTGAAGAAAGACGCTGCAAACAGCATGTGATTTGGATGTGGAATCACATTAAAGAACAAATCATGGGGAGATTTAAATCCAATCCTGAAGTACAAGAAGAGCTTCATTACTATGAGAAGCTTGTCGCTGATGGGGTTGTCACCCCTGGGATGGCAGCTGATGTACTTCTCAAAATATTTACACATTCATCCCCACCTGAGACTGAATAAGTTTTTGTTTACAGTAGAGCATATCACAAAACAGAGAGCATACATTCGAGGAGATTCTACTTACGGTAGTCTGGCAAGTAGATATAGGTATAGGAGACAAATTCATACCTTCATGAAGAATAATAGCTGTGATAGATCTGATGGTGTCAGCACACAGTCCTTAGAAGTTTGAGATTTCACTTCATGAAAATTAGAGATATAATTATCTTGTTTAATAATAGTACTGCCAGAATGGAAAACAAGTAATAAACATTTAATTTCTAGCTTCTGTAAGTCAGTCAAATAAATTTCTTAGTTTCTAAAATAATGGTGAATTGATATGCTTGTTGCTTCAGGCAAGGGTTGAAGCTACGACCTCTATACCACTGTTTGCTCTCACGGGTACATTACACCACCACCACCATCAGTAGATGCAGAATGGTAAACTGCTTTCATGAATAATTTTTCTATGTACTTGGCTTTGAAAAAATAAATTGGTTTGTAAGATATAAACATAAAACCCCAAGAGAAAATGAAACCTCAACAACCATACTTATTATTATACAGCTGTAGATAATCAAGGCCCCACTTCCCCCGCGTAGCGACAGTCCCGCGTAGCCAGACCCCCGGCGCGCCCCATCTTGTCAGCGGATTCCCGTCTAAACCACAATATTTGTCATACCGAAAGTGATTTACATCTCACCGCCCAAGAAACCTCTTCCCTTTGAGAGGGCTTGTTGCATCCTAATTATGCATAGTGCGAACTGTTTCCGTTCTGTCAGTTAGTTCAGCTCTTCATTTTCCTCGAGCCGGAGTTATTTCGGAGCGTTCGAGAAATGGAAGACATATTTTCGGCTTCGCGGGACGGGAACCTTCGATTTGTTAAAACATGGCTGGAAAACACGTCGAACGATCTGAATCAAGGGTGAGTATTCAGCAATGTAAACAGTTTTACTGATGTGAAAAACCTGTCAGTTTTATTTGCGTAATTGAAGAAACAGTTAGGAATTTCACGAACAGTGATTTCTTCTTCGTTGTTTGGTATGATCTCAAAAGCACCCTGATGCACCCTTACCTGACTTTTCACGAGTTAGACATCTGTTTATGTTTTATAAAATTCAGTAGTGCAGATCAGTTGACACTAAACTGTCAAGTTTTTGCGAGTCATATTTTATAAGCATTTCATCGATAAGTCTGTTAATCTTTTGATTTCGTTCTAGTGATGATCACGGCTTTACTCCGCTCTTGTGGTCCGCGAGGGAAGGTCAGACAGCCGTTTTCGATTTACTTCTGTCGCGAGGAGCGCGTGTAACTGCCCTGAACGATGGTGGCGATAATGGATTACATTTGGCCGCAAGCAAAGGAAATAAGGAAATCATACAAAGGGTGAGGTCCGCAAGTACAGAAATCTAGCTAGTTGGAACTTGTAAAATCAGTGATCATCAGTATAGTAGGAAGCAAGGTTATTTTGCATGCGCGCAAATCGGCTGAGTAATTTTGTGATGCAAACTAATAGTCCTGTTAAACTTTCTTTTTGTCTTTTCCTCAAATGAGCAAATATAATACATTACCGAACAATGGTCTTTTAATTTGCATACTAATTAGCAAACATTTTGTAATCAGTATTACGAATCTAGCTCTGTATTGTCAACAGATCTGTTGATAATTTTGATGTTACACTTAAAACGTAGTGATTGGAAACAGTTCACAGTTACTTTGCGGTGGACATTGTACAGATCTTGAAGTAAAAATTATCATTAACAATTAGACCGGCAGCCTGCAGGGGCCACGCCTGCCCATGAGGTGAAGCCGTATGGGCTATTGACCCATGGCCCTTGAGGGCGAAGGGTCTAATTGTTTTAGTGTCACACTAGTCGAACAGAAAAGGCAATAATAAAGTTAGCAAATGCAAGTTGAAGCGATACTTATTTGGGAATAAAACGAAAGAAAGCATCCTGCTTTTTGCTACTCGAAGACTATTACTAATAGTCCTCTAGTAGCGTAGCCAATGAAAATGCAGGATTTGCGTTAGTCCACTGGCTGGGTGATGCTAATTACAGTTATTAAGCAGTGGCAGAGAAGCTAGGAAAAAAAATCCGAGCTTGAATGGGACACAAACTTGTGCGATTGCAACTGACTGAGCTGTCAAGCCATCTGGGAGATGTTACCACAGGCCATGCAACTTTTAAAAGGGCTAAAAACAAAAATCACAAAATTTTAATCTTTGGATTAGACTTTTTAAATTTCCTTGAACACCCAACATGCTTATTACCCTGCATAATTTGGTGCCTAGAACTGTATGACCAATGGTGTGGTATACCTTAAACTGCCACTTACAAGCCCTGGGCTTATACATCTTCATAAGGGGTTTTAGGAGGGCTTGTATCTGAGGGGGCTTTTAACTGGAATAGAAAAAGCACTTCAAAACAAGACACAGTAGGGCAGATCAAAAGATGTTTTGTTTT
Source organism: Astreopora myriophthalma (assembly GCA_014634185.1). Taxonomy (NCBI): domain Eukaryota; kingdom Metazoa; phylum Cnidaria; class Anthozoa; order Scleractinia; family Acroporidae; genus Astreopora; species Astreopora myriophthalma. The sequence continues at coordinate 332,878 of BLFK01000786.1, read as the reverse complement.
GGGTTTCAATTAAGCTTCAAAACGTCATTATAAATCAGATTCATTTCAATACATTTGGACAGAATTAAAACTAACAACATGAACAAAACTGGAACAACAAAACAGAAGTTTATAAACTGAGTTTTTCTGTTTAAAGTAGTACAGAATTCCTAGAAAGTGCTTTACATCTATCAAGAGGGGGGCTTACAGCCTGGGGGGGGGGGGGGGGNNNTGAGCTGCAGTTTACAGTACTGTTAGATTCCTTTGAGGGGGTACATATAGTAGAGAAGTTATTCCCATAGGATGCAAGCAAGCTGCCATGTTGCCATTATCATTCCCCAAATGATAAATTAAATTTTTTCCCCATTTATGAAATACGTAATTATTGTTATCATAGGTGAATGTTATTGAAGATAGAACTTTCTTCTTTTGTTTTTTGATGCAGCTGTTGAAACACAAGTGTCCAGTCAATGGAGTCAACAAACATGGCAATACACCCCTTCATTATGCTTGCTTCTGGAATTCTGAGGAATCTGCTGAGGTAGGAATGTCCAATGCAACTGCTGAGCGTTGTTGAGTTGTAAATTCAAACTGTCCAAGGCCATATACTAGAAACAAGAGCAATCCTCCTGAGCGATGCTTTCTTTAACAAGAACAACAAGAACAATAATAGTGATGATGATGATGATGATGATAATGGTAATAATAATAATAATAATAATAATAATAATAATAATAATAAGCAATGGGTATAGTACAAGTGAGAGCTCTGTATGAGTACTTACAAATATAATTATTGTGAATCCCATACAGATTGAATGTGAATCTGATTGTAAGTGACTTGTAAACCAAATATCTAATATACCATGGTGTAATTCTGTAATTTGGATACAGAATACAATGTACAAATTCTAGAGAGTAACAGTTGAATGTATCAGGAATTATGTACAGAGGTATACATTTGATTTGAATACTGTGTTTCTGCTGGCTGTCACCCTTATGAATTATTAATGAATTTAACAATAATAACAATGATGAACTGGCTTCTTTAGATAGAGCACTGAATGGGACATTCAAAATCAAATCAAAATTAGTGTTGGTACAAGAGGAAGAAACCTCTAGTTGCACAGAAGAGAACCAAAAAACTCAACCCCTGTCGCACGATACCAATTTCAGGAATGGAGCCTGGAATGCTTTGCACGAAAGAGAGCTCTGCTCCTCTGTAATACTGTATATTATATGGCTAGAAAGTGTCTTTTTTTTTTCTTTTTTTTCACAGGAACTTGTTAAGAGGGGTAGCTTAGTATCGCAGTGCAATAAGTATGGAGAAACACCACTTGACAAATGTAAACCTTACCTTGCAGAAATCTTAAGAGGTGAGGAGATGAAAGATGAGAGTAGATGCTTTTTAGATTTTTAAATTTGTGTTTCTGTGGCCTTTGTTCTTTTTGTTGGCCTTTGTTCTATTTATCTTGCTGTACAGAGGGAACAAATATTATGGGTTGAATCTCTTTGATAGATCTTGCAGCACAACTTGGACAAGACCTTAAAAGAATAGGCTACAAAGGTAATCATATAGAGTGCATCTCTTGTACAAAAAATTGATACACTGGTATATTTTTTATTAATATTGATTTACTAAAAGAATTAAAAGCAAAGGAAAAAGGTTAAAATAGGGGTGCGAACTTCGCAAGTACAGAGTTTCAATAAAAGTCTGGACTCCTCAGAGAACCATGTGAATTAATAACAAAAGAATCTTGTGTAGCTTAAGAATGCTTTTTACAAGAGTGTTTGACAATGGAGGAAGAATTTGATCTTGTGTTCAATGCAAGAGATCCCACACATGTATTCATAAATGGTGGACAATAAATTACTTTTTTGTCTGTATGAAAATTAGCCTACCAATTACCCCATTAACATGTACTGAATTGAAAAGAATTTGTCCTCTGAAATGAGGCTTGGAGTGCTGTTGTAATTTACATGAACACAAAAGAATAATAAATTAGGCACCATTTTTTAACAGGGTGTATGAGGCTTTTAATCAATCCTGCAGGCACTAAATTGCCAGTATGTTTATTTCATATTGTAGATTATCATTCAAAGACAGGAAAGAAAGATGGTGAGCTATTTCTGTGTTTTTCAAGTTTTGATGTGACAATGTCTTCACTTGCTTTTTTTACAGTACAAAACACCAGTTAGGGAAACAGCTGAAATTTTAAGGTGGCATGTAAATTTTCCTTCTCACCTTGATTAGTTATACTAATTGCAAGCAACAATTTTTGTACATACCTTTGAAGAGTATTTATAAACTGAAACTGGACTCAAACAGACAAATCGAGATGAAAGTACTTTTACTTCTCATTACATCAATGAGCTTTTTTGCGACATTTTATAATTTTCTGTGAACTGACTGACTGACTGATTGATTGATGGATTGATTAATTGATTGATTGACTGATTAATTGATTGATTATTTACCTTTAACTGCTTTGCAGATTTGCGGGATATAAAGTCTAGACTTTCATGGATTCAGCCATCTGAGATTGATCTAACAAGCAAGATTGGCAAAACTGTAACTGGAGAGGTTAAAAACAATATTTTTAATGCATAATTGTTGACACACCTACCCATCCATCACTGTCCAGGCTTGCGTCAAACACTTGGTGTGCTTTGGAAAATTCTATCCTCAGAGTTTCCTTGATGGTGTTGGGAATGGGGTTCAAGGGTACTTTCCTCAACCTCACAGGTAAACAGTGGTATATTATTTTTTAGTATTTACCAAATCAGTGGATAGCAATTTTCGCGCGTTTTGATTGGCTCCCGTAACTCGGAATATCCTTGGCTATTCACTGTTTTGCGAACGGAGAGAAAAATGGCGCGTCGTTTTGCGAAAGTTTCAGAAGAAGAAATTGAAGAAGCGTTTTTTTATCCATCTGATTTGGTAAATACTAAAACAACTATCCCCCTCAGGGTCGGTGAAGAGCGGTGGATATATACCTCGACGCTTCGCGTCTCGGTATATATCCACCACTATTCACCTCCCCTTCGGGGAATAGTTGTATATTATTTCTTGTTGTTTCAGGTTTGGAAGGGAAAATGGAATGACATTAATATTGTTGGCAAGAAACTTGCCATAAAAATTGTAAACAAAAGAATATCCAGAGATTTCAGTGAGGAATATTCCAAATTGAGGTTTGTGGCATTTAACTATCATTTCCAATAATTTTATTTCTAAGGAACATTCTCAATCACTAACCTCCCTTTTCAAGGCTGCTGCCGAAGAAAATTCTCATCATCGTCTTCTCGTCATGCTGACACCCTTTTCCCACCAGTGCTTGACTGCATCTGTAAGGTGACCAGATTCAACAAAGGCCTTCACTCTCTCAGACTTTCAGACTTTGATACTCGATCGAAATACGAAGACTGTTGTCCTAGTTTCCTTTGTCGCGTAACTTTCCGCATGATAACGGGCGCAAATTTAACTGCCTTTATGTGCGTAAAATAAAAACAGAGGAAACGCATGGACGTAGCAATACATCAAGTTGGTTTTCCATATTTGGGAATCACATTGCAACCCAGTCCAGGACGTAATGCAACGAAAGCTCCTGGCAATATTGAACACGTTGACAAGTTAATAGTGGTTAATTTGTGGAATTTGCTTAGCTGCCGTTCCCTCCGACTATATGGCTTTTTTCATCGCTTAATCTCTAGCTGGGATCAAATTTACAAGAAAGTGAGGATGAATCCCCTTGTGATAAGTTAGGCGCCCATTCGGGATACTCATTCAGAAATTTGGTCGCCTGTGCTTGCAAATAAGGTGCCCCAGGCAACCGGGCAACTGTTAGGCAGCAGCCTTGCTTTTGTTAACAGGGACAAAAATCTAAAAAATCAAAATTCACTGGAGGATCAACCCATACCACTAATTTTCCTGTCTTTTTGTTTGTTTGTTTGTTTGTTCCTTTTTTTGTTGTGTTTTTATTTTTGCTGTTGTTAGTTCTTGATTGGTCAAATTTTGGAGTGAAAGTTTTTTATTCATATTTTCAGAATATTTTCACATCCAAATGTGCTACCTGTGATTGGTGCTGTAAATGACTCTAAAAAGTTGATTGTTCTGTCTCAGTACCTGCCATTTGGCTCACTTTACAATGTACTACATGAAGGAACAGGTTTGTAGATTTCAACAGCTCAGGAAAAGATTTGAGTGGTGTGCACTTCTGTGACAACCATGCAATAAAAATTGGTTTACTGTAGCAGTAGATACTTTTTGAATATTACTCAGTTTTTAATAGCAACACATCTTCTTAAAGGTGCATAATTTGGTATTTTTATTGTGATAGGTATCATTGTGGATCACCAGCAGGGTATGAAGTTTGCATTAGATATCGCAAAGGGAATGGAATATCTTCATTCCTTAGAGCAGCTGATTCCACGACTGTACCTGAAAAGTACGCACATTATGGTTAGTAGTGAGACATTGGCCTGTTTAACACCTGTCCAGTACGTCACATGAGCAAGTCGAAAATTCAAGTGCGATCAATCGTTTTTCTGGGGGTGCAAACCATTTAGTGATTTTGGTAGTATGGCATCATGCAGGACTTGAACCCAGACCACATTAGGGGGAGCCTGGGAGGCAAACTTGTACTCACAGCATTGCACTGTCCCTGATATTTTTCCCTCAGTAAATAACTGCATGTACTTTGATGGTCACAACTAATACAGTAATAACAATTCAAGTCCTAGTTATATCTCTTAGAGTATGGCTCTGGAAATTTTTCACTAGATTGATGATGACCTCACTGCAAGAATCAGCATGGCTGATTACAGATTTTCATTCATGAATCTTAGCAAAATAGAAAGTCCAAACTGGATGGCTCCTGAAGGTATTTAGTTATGTTTTCTTGCCAGATTTGTTGAGGCAAACCTTGCCTTAAAAGGCCTTGTGTGTGTACTGAGACATCAGTCATGAAATAAATATTGAGGCATCAGTCGCTGTAGTTGTCACTTTTGTTTTTTCTGTAATTGTAATTTAAGCTGTTATTTAGGCTTTTAATAGTCCATAAATCAGGGGCACTGTCACGGTTGTTTTCCTGTATTTAGGTCTTAACTGGCTGAAAGTTGAAACTTGGTACTTAAGCTGACAAGCAACAGCATTCCTGGCAAACCAAGGAGAAAATATGAAATGAATTTGAAGAGGAAAAACTATCCATATGAAATTTTTAGCAATTTTTGGATAACAGGGTGTCCAAACTTGAAAAAGTTGGCCAACTTCTTCAAGTTTCAATCTGTTTCCCTCCTCACCATCCTTAGATGCAGATGAGAAAAAAACAGTTTCAGGGCACTAATATGGTTCTTGTTAAGCAAACTTAAGCATTAGTTTTTGGTTTTGTTGATATGCAAGCATTTTCTGGCCGTTAAGAATACGGCTCAAATAGCGTGACACTGCCCCTTTAAAGCCATTCAAGCCTCTGGCTTTGGCCTTTCTTGTTTAATGAATATATCCGGAGGAATTTTGAAGAAAATTGAATTGAATTGAAAAAGCAAGAATTGATTGGTCTGCCAAAGATACAGGGTGTTTCAAAACTTCGTGCCCTTTTTAAACAGAGAAAAATAAAATATTGCTTTCCAAACTGGAGGGTCTGTGAAGCCTTTCAAGTTAATAATCAATGTTTGCACTTTCAGCACAGTACCCTGAATGTCCTTTTAAACTCAAGTAAATGCTCTAAAACTATGGCTCCCAAAATGCAAAAATAAGTGAGATACAGTCTTGTAGAAAAAGGGAACAAAGTTTTGAAACACCCTGTATATCCCCATCTCGTGTTGCGCAAGCCAAGGCACACACACACACATTCCTCTAGCACAGTTCAAATTTTATTGGTTGCATTCTTTTAGTTTTGCAAAAAAGCCCTGAGGAGGTTGATCAGCGATCAGCTGACATGTGGAGTTATGCCATGATTCTTTGGGAGCTTGTGACAAGAGAAGTTCCTTTTGGGCACCTCTCACCAATGGAAGTCGGCATGAAGGTTTGTTGTTCTTAAGTTACAAAGAATTATGAAATATGAAAAGGAAAATGTTATTACCAGAAATATGAAAAAGAAAATGTTATTGGGATGCAGGGATGGCGTAGTGGTGAGAGCACTTGCCTCCCACCAATGTGGCCCAGGTTCAATTCCCAGACTCGGCGTCATATGTGGGTTGAGTTTGTTGGTTCTCTACTCTGCATCGAGAGGTTTTCTACGGGTACTCCGGTTTCCCCTCTCCTCAAAAACCAACATTTGACTTAATTGAGTTAATTGTTGTTAATTTCAGTTTACAGTGTCCCCAATTAGTGGTCCAGCGCTAGAACGACTAGACACTTAAATAAAGTTTGTTTCCTTTCCTTACCACAAAAGGAATAAGCTGTTCATTAGGTCGCTGTTCATTAGGTCTTGAGAGGTCTTTTATGGCCAGCCAAGTGCCTTACTTGACTGGGCTTTGAGATGCGTGAGTACTATTGTTTCTGAAGAATAGTCTTTATTTGTGCATTTACACACTGCTGCAGACTGTAGTTGGTCAAATGAAATCAATCACCAGGAACCCAATGCCATTTCTCAATAATATTGGACCCCCTCGGGGCAAGGAAGTAATAAACTTACTTGCTGTCGGAAAACTGGTTATGTTATTATTACAATCAGTGTTCCAGATTAAGTTAAATTTGAGGCAGGGTGCCCACAGGGAATTTTAAGGGGTCAAGCTGGGATCAATACCAGTGGGTCTCTGTTCATTTTGTGAAGTCTATCACTTGATCTGTTGTGCCAGCTGTTCAGCTTTGCTGGGTTTTTTACCCGAGACCCATCTCTGATCTGGAACACTGACAATTATTATAAAATACTTAATTTTACAAGCGAGATTTTTAAATGAACCACAGAATGTCTTGACTGATTTCTCACAGGTTGCACTGGAAGGTTTGAGACCATCTGTTCCACCTGGGATGGCTTCACAAATGGCAAAGCTGGTGTCAATATGTTGGAACAATGATCCAACTAAACGACCACGATTTGACCAGATTCTCCCAATTCTAGGCAAAATGGCCCAGTGAAGATTAGTCTAGTGCAGATAACAATTAATAATAGATAATGATGTTCAGTACATGAAGCTAGCTTCCCAAAGCACATGAGTTTTTTTGCAAAAGGGTACTTTTTTGTTAGCTGTCATTGAACCTGGTTCACACTTTGACATAATGCAGACATAACGGCTTAATGAAAAGATCACCTTTTTCCTTGTTGGTTCATTAAGTTTCCACTATGTATTTAGTTCACACTAAAGGCATAAAACATCAACAAAAGGTGTTGTTCCATTTATGTTACATTGCCAACTTGTTGTCACGTTCCAAATGTGAGCCAGGCTTTAGCTGTGGATCTGCTCAAGATGTTTTTACTCACTGTTAGATATTTTTGTTTTATTTTTATACCAAATGTTAAGAGTGAGAAAACTGGTCAAAACTGTTTACTGTAATTTTGTACAAACAGATTTAAAAAGATTAAAAAGTCATCTAGTTAACTATCTATCCAAGGACATGAAATAAGTGATATAATAAATAAGATAATAAGAGGAGTGGGAAAGTTTTTGAAGTTCCACCACCTGTTTTATCATTTCAGATTCAGCATACACGTAATGAGACTCAAATGTTAGGAATTAAATGGTTTGTTCATTCGAACAGAGGACAAAAACTGAGTACAATGTGCAAGCGATATGAGCGAGTTTAATATGAATCCACCTCACCAGCATTTCTCGTGTGTTTGGCCATTTACACTCGCTTCTCATCCATCTCAAAAATGCCCAGTGATTTTTCCAACCGTAACACTGAAGCCAAAAAAAAGGGGAACTAATCAATCATAGCAGAAGGTTCATAGCAAATACAGCTATGCTTGAGCAATCAGAGAATCTGTATAACACCATCAGCTCTGTAGGTGTACATACTCTTTACTATGAAACAATCAACCTACCAGACAACATCATTTCAACCTTAGTATGAGATAATTTTATTAAAAATAAATCAATGAACTGAGGAAATGATCCTCACACTTTCTGGACAATTTCAGCAATGGTCTCTTATATGCACTTGAAAAATTCAAGTGATTCCAACGGGATTCGAACCCACGACCTCTGCGATGCTGGTAAATATAAGAGACAATAAATGCTTAAATTGTCCAGAAAGTGTGAGGATCATTTCTTCAGTTCATTTCTAACCCCCACTTCATAATAATTTCTTTCAAAAATAAATCAGTTTACGAGGACATTAGATAGCATAATATTTCATTGTCAATGGCAGAATGCGCAAAATTCCCTTGGACACTATTGTTGAGACTGTTCGCAGGAATAATTTATCACAGGGCTGATCATTAGTCTTGAAAACTACTCCCGATATTGAAACCTTGAATATATATCACTTCACACAAGCCCTGTCTCAGCCCTTGAACTAGCCTTGAATTCTCAATATGTCTCGAAATGTCACGGGAAGGTCCTAGAAGCCTGATTAGCATTGTTTTGTTTTTGTTCTTAAATTCCTCCAAGCCCTCCTCACCCGGAACCGGAAATGAAACGAAGCCAAGTAAGTGTTTGGCCCAATCTCTTTCTCTTTTCTCTGTGACAATCCCAGAAGTCCTTGCTTTTGTCTACACTATTATTCAACATGGCGTCCGAGAAGAAAAGTAGAAGGAAGGAGGAAGAGTGTACATCTTCAAAGGGAGAACATTCAAGCACCCCGAGCACCGTAAATACATTCGCTAACGATGGTAGTTTTCTGGAACTTTTTAAAAAACGAATGGAAGCAGAAGCACAGAAAATACAAGGGAAGGGACAACCAGCTGTTCGCAAGGACAACGGCGAAGAAGAAGTTGGCGTTGGCGAAGAGAAACAAGTGGACAGAAAAGCTCCTGGGACAACGAAAACATTAACACAGCAGGTCTGGCTTAGTGAGGAAGAGAATGCGAAGATTTTTCTCTTTGCTGGGGAAAGATCGTGCGAATATGGTGTAATATCAAATTAATAATTTTAATTACATGTTAGGTTATTGAAAACGTACATGCAATTATTGAAAACTATGGTGGTTTAGGAAAGAGATTACTAATCACACATGTTATTTTTAAGTGGGTTTTTTTTCCCGGACAATTGTGCTTGCCATCACCAATTTTCACAAACTATGAAGACTTCTTTTCAAATAGAAGTCTTTTTTAATTATGAGCTTATCTTGAAGTTCATACCATCTCAGAAGGAATCTTTGGTATAAGTTTTTACTGGCAATAAAATTTTAAAATAATGAAGGAAAGTTTCAAAATTTCAATGGCATTTAAACTTGCATTCACTTGCATGTAAATGCCATCAAAATTTTATTTTAGCCACATCATGCTGAAGGAACACAATTCAAGAGGCATCAACAGGGAAATAGCTGTGATGTTATCTTATGGTGTTAGTATTAATCTAATAAATGTAGGGAAAGAGGACATTCGCTGTTGGAAAGATGGGCGGTGCTTCGAAACAGATACACGCAAAGAAAATGAAGAAAGAAAAGGAAGCTGCTGAAGCAGCTAAAAAGGCCGAAGAAGAGGTAGGAAAGTTGCATAATCACATTCCACGGATTTAGGTACTTGTACTTGAATCTGGGGCCCGTTTCTCAAAAGTCCTGAAAAGTGTTTATGCCCAAAAAGCTATTTGTAAATCTGGGTTCTGCTTATTCTGAAAATCTGCTTTTCAAGCTACAAAAAAGCATTAACTGATTGTAATGGCTTAAAATGTCTTCCATCAAAAGATAGAGAGGAAATTATAGCAACCAAAATACACCTGAATGGTTTCAGGCTTTTGAGAAATAGGCTGCAGGTCTCTGAAGTCAAGATTTTTTAAATGGTGGAAGGTAAAAGGTTGGGCTTCTTCCTTCCAGAAGGAATATGGTATATGTGTATACATATATTTTTACGATAACTGCAGAAATTCACGCGCGCTCATTGGCTAATTTTTATGGTCAATATGCGGACAGACACATGAATTTATAATTTATGCGATATTGACGCAACGAGCCGGAGAGCGGAGAGCCGCAACGTCAATCTGTCACTTTTTAACCAATAGAAAGCCTCCGTTTTTTCTATGAGCCAATAAGAGAGCGAGGCAAGTTATGAATTTGGTCGCATCAGATGGAATAAAATTTGAAGTTTCTCACATTTTGGTCTTGCGTTTCGTCTTAATTTCGTCTCTCCTACCTTTTTGTTATCGTAAAAAACAAATTGACGTCAGTTTTTTATGCGTCTGTCCTGTTATTGACAATAAAATGAATAGAGAAAACATGGCGAAAGGATGATCCAGCTCCTAGGATCTTCCTTCATGTAAACATTCATCCAGTTCAGTGGATTCCTCTGCCACAAGAAACCACTTACGAAGGATATCAGGTCATTGCTAGTTTTGAACCTATTACATTAATTTTAAAGGTAGTTAACAAATGTTATCTATACCCATTTCTTTTTTCATCAGACTGAAGGGAAATCATCAGCATGGAAGGCATACATGGATGAAGTGAAGAAATACAAAGACATGAGTTGTTCAGATGACAGTGACAGAGTGCGACCTTTAGTGAAATGACTAGTGATCGTAGTTTAGGATATCTCAAAACTTATTTAGAGTCGAAAATATCCTGTGTCAGTGCTTAGTTGTCTCTCATATCATGCTGCAGGGCTTTGGTTTTTTTCTGAATAGCATGAAATGAGCAACATTTCACACGTCACGGGACTGGTTATGACTAGAATAGATCTGTCAAAGTCAGCTTTTCTCTTCACTTAAAATTACATGAAGTGTGTCTTACTTTGCACTTTCAGGTGCATCAAACATGGGTAGAAGCGCCAGGGGTGGGACTGCCCGTCCTCTTGCTTAGTGGTGTAAATTTTGTTTTTGGTTTCACTTAGGGTTTTCTGGGCAAAATGCCATTCCACTTAGCCGTGAATGTCTCAGTTACGGTTGCATGTGAATAAAAATATAATTATGTATTCAATATAAACAACCCCAGCAGAAGCAGACTGTCCGATAGCTATTCCCTTAGTCTGTTGAGGCGACGTTGAAGAAATCAGACATTTTTACAGTATATAAATTGCCACCCATAACTGTAAATAACAGCTGACCATTCTGGCAGTGCTTAGGTGTAAAATAAATGGTGCAGCTAAATATGCTATACATGGCACACATTGAAACATTTATCTTAATCCAGTTAGTGTCATTCCTTTTCAAGCAGTGCTGGTATTTCTGAGGCTAGATTTAGTATTGTTCTTTATGTATTTGTAGAAACTGATTTTGGCAGTTCCATTCTAGTCATAACCCTGAGACTCTCCTTGTATTTTCTGTGGCTCTTCATTAAGTTTCCAAGTTATTTTACAGTGCTGGACACATTTCAATATGTGATCAGACAGTAATTTATTTACCATAATGTAGCATAATGGGATTTAGTGTTTTTGCTCACGTTACCTGCATGGCTGCTGTAACATCAAGAAAACACTTAATCTCAGTCCATGCAATGCAGTATAGGATCAATTTCAAATTGCGGTTGGGACATGTTTGTTTTCAAGTACGTCC